>VDFB02168118.1:55408629-55551395 GCA_007258455.2 Sequoia sempervirens
ATCTAAATTCCTTTAATGATTTTATTAATCATAACAATTGGACATAGAATTCAACATTGAATTAGATGGGAGTTGCATAAAAAAGTTTAATTTTTGACTTTGAAGAAAAAAATGAAAACCATGACATAATTTAGATGAATTCATGTTTAAACTTATATAAACGACATCAACTTAACACAAATTTTCTTATGAATTCTATTTGCATTGCTTATAGTAGTCCATTTCCAGTATGCTTAGATAAACAAATTCAACTTAACACAAAATTTTTTGTTTTGTTTTGACAATTTATAGACCATTCATTTGATGATTTTATTAATATTCATTGTTACACATATAATTTAACATTAAATTCATTATTATTAATGGTTGTGGGAAAACTTTTATTTTCAACTAATTTGGAAAACCTAAGAGCTTTCATCAATGTTAATGTGCAAGTTTAATTTGGAAAGCCTAAGAGCTTTACAAAGGGGCCCTATTGGAAACTCCTCCTTAATCCCAAAAATCAATGGGGAAGCAACAAAAAGTCAACAAAACCTCCAATTTCACCATTTATTTGCAGTGACACACTTTCGAAGACATCTAAACAAGAAACCCTCATTTTAGGCAATTTACATGGGGTTTATTGAAAAAATATATCACAGACCTTGTCTAGCCCATCCACCACTTCAAACACCCTTAATTATGTCTACATATGCTTATAAGCTCATTCACCATCCTCTATCATCAATATTTCACCAAACCCTACTTCAAAACCTCTATTTTCAAGCAAAATTTGCACAAAAACCTTTGGGACAACAACAAAAAAAGTGTTCAAACATATTCCCTGATCCAAAAAACCATGTACACACATAAATCATGCCTTATTAAGCCATTCCACTAAGTTACAAAACAAAACAGTGGGTAGAATGGCTTTAAATGTCATTTTCATACACTCAAAACCCTTAAAACAGGGTATATAGACTGGTCCTCTATAATTTCATTAATGTCATTTTTACAACCTTTCCTTTCCTATCTTCCAAAAACTCACCTATTCTTCCTTGTAGGTTTTCAACAGAGGTTTGTTGACCTCAAAACACCATTAGGTTTCTTTGGAACAACTTTGCCAAAACAAAGCACCTACGCTATCATAGACCACAAATTAGGTCACTTTTACAAAGGGTCCCTATTGGAAACTCCTCCTCAATCCAAAAAGTCAATGGAGAAGCAACAACCAATCAAAAAAACTTCCCATTTCACCATTTATTTGCAGTGACACACTTTCGAAGACATCTAAACAAGAAACCCTCATTTTAGGCAATTTACATGGGGGTTTATTGAAAAACTATATCCCAAACCTTGTATAGCCTAGCCACTACTTAACAAATCCTTAATTATGTTTGCATATGCTTATAAGTTCATTCAATAGCCTCTATCATCAATATTTCACCAAACCCTAGTTCAAAACATCCATTTTCAAGCAAAATTTATACAAAAACCTTTAGGACAACAACACAAAAATCCTTCAAACATCTTCCCTGCTCCAAAAAAGCATGTACACACCTAAATCATGCCCTACTGAGCTATTCCACCAAGTTACAAAACAAAACAGTGGGTGTAATGGCTTAAAATGTCATTTTCATTCACTCAAAACCCTTAAAACAAGGTATACAGACCGGTCCTTTGTAATTAGTCTCTAAAATGCACAAAAACAATTGAAATCAATCCAAACCAAGTCTAAAATGGTATTAGGCCTATTTCCCACAAGATTCACTCCATGAAAGATAAAAAAATTTTGGTATGTAAATGTACAAATCAAAGAAACTTCAAATTTTGAACAATTCACTACCTTGTCCATGTTATTGCTTCTTATTATGCTTTGATAGATTTTTTGAAGCACATTGAGACCACATTTTTTTGAGGCATTTTTTTGAATAGTTCTATAAAGTATTGCTTCTATTATGCTTTGATAAAAAATTTCAAGCATCCATATAGCTTGTTTGGAAGCACTCCTATTTTAGGCTTTTTGAAATAATATGTTAGGCAGTTGAATTGTTTGATAAAATGCTTTGCAAACATGTATGAAAAAATGTGGTAGCATAGATGTATGAAATGAATTGTTTGAAAAAATGCCTCAAAGAAATGTGGTCTCATGATGGAATGGCATGAAGATACATATACCTGCATGTCATGGCATTCTGATCACTATGAGACCATATTTTAGGCATTTTTTTCAAGCAGTTCATTGCCTTGTCTATAGTATTGCTTGCTATTATGCTTTTGATAGATTTTTTCCAAGCATCCATAGCTTGTTCAAAAGAACTTGTTTTATGATTTTAGCTATAGCAACAAGGCAGTGAACTGTTTGACAAAATACTTTGGTAGACATGTATGAAAAATGTGGTAACATAGACAAGGCAGTGAACTATTTGATAAAATGCGTCAAAGAAATCTGGCCTCATAGAATGCCATGATAAGAAAATGCAATTGGCAGCTACTCCTACTTATTAGTTATGCAATGTGAAGTAATTGCATAACTGCTTAGTTTGACTTTGTAAAAACTATATTGTAATTGAATTTTTTTCATCTATCAACATCTAGTTATTAGTTATGCAGTGTGAAGTAATGCTTTGACTTTGAAAGATGTGCAATAAAATGTAATCAACGATATGAATATAAACTAATTTTTTTTTTTACAATTCATTACTTAAAATCTTTATTTTATTTGCTCTCTATATCTCTATATGCTATGGAAATACCTTTCAATTATGTAAGATTGAGTGTAATTGATGAACAAACTAACCATGCATCTAATTGAGGTGATTGGAAATGAGCAACATATGAAACAATGGTACATAGTGTAGCAACATATTGAAATATAGCTTCATACAACAAATGCAAACATACTAACCATATGTTGACTCCTACTTATGTTAATACCATTTCTCAAACAACATACTGAAATTTAACTTCATCAACAATTGCATATATGCAACAACATATCTAACAATGGTATATAGTGTAAAAACAGATGCGTACATGTAAGATCGATTGTAATTGAAGAACAAACTAACCATGCATATAATTGAGCTGATTCAAAATCAAAAACATATCAAACAATTGTACATAGTGTAACAAAAAATTCATACATGTAATATTGAGTGTAATTCATGAACAAAATAACCATGCATCTAATTGAGGTGATTGGAAATGAGCAACATATGAATCAATGGTACATAGTGTAGCAACATACTGAAATATAGCTTCATACAACAAATGCAAACATACTAACCATATGTTGACTCCTACTTATGTTAATACCATTTCTCAAACAACATACTAAAATTTAACTTCATACAATAGTTGCATATATGCATATGCATATGCATATTGCATATATGCAACAACATATCTAACAATGGTATATAGTGTAAAAACAGATGCATACATGTAAGATCAATTATAATTGAAGAACAAACTAACCATGCATATAATTGAGTTGATTCAAAATGAAAAACATATCAAATAATTGTACATAGTGTAACAACAAATTCATACATGTAAGATTGAGTGTAATTCATGAACAAACTAACCATGCATCTAATTGAGGTGATTGGAAATGAATTAGGGAGACTTGATTTCATGAATGTTTGTCTGATGAAAACCTATGCTGCATGGGTCAACAATTCCATTTGAATTAAGTGCTGCATAGGTAACCATTGAAAGCCTTCACAAAACCAAGTCCCCTAAGTGATTCAAATGCAAAGCTACAATAGTTACATGATAGAATTGTTGCAGGGCTGATTTGATAATCATGCATCTATTCAAGTATATGATAAATGGTATTAACATAAGTAGGAGTCAGCCATCATCACAAATAGTTGTAAGGGAGAAGGGCCAATATTTACAGTCACTTTAATTGAAGAACAAACAAAGCATACATCTAATTAGGTTCAATGTACATATGTATATGCATATACATACATGCATATGTATATGTACATGTATCTATGCATATGCAATGCTACATTGGATGGAGAGTGTAACAAATGGAAGGTACGATGCATTATATGATGGAGACTGTAATGCTGCTGCTGGTTATGCTTATGCATCATTCCTTCCTTCGTTCCACTCTCCACCTAAAATAACAACACTTTTTCCTTTGCATATGCATATATGCATATACATATACATATACATATGCATATGCATATGCATATACATATACATATGATCACTTGAATAGACATGTAATTGTAGACTTGCAACTTGCATATATATATATATAATGGTAGTATTAGAACATTATCATACACTCCATAGTTTCGGGTGGCATGCACCTATGTTTTGGCCAAAGTATGTATGCATGTGTGTATAGTATACACACATACATGTATGCATGTGTGAATACATACTATACACACATGCATACATGCATGTGTGTATAGTATGTATACACACATACATACACGTATGTGTATATACATACTATGCACACATACATCTATGCATGTGTGTATAGTATGTATACACACATGCATAGATGTATGTGTGTGTAACTATGTCTATGTATCAAATACATACATACATACATACATAAATAATTATTATGTATGTATGTATGTATGTATGTGTGTATACATGTATAGATAATATTTTATTGTTTAGTATAATATAAAGATGTTGAATATTATATCAATTTAAAAAGAAATGTTTTGTCAATTAAAAATTAAAATGATTACTAAATTGACTAGGAAAATCGTATAAATGATTAGTCAATTAAAAAAAAAATGATTACGAAATTGACTAGGAAAATCCTATAAATGGATATGACTGTATTCCCTAAAAATCCAAGATTCAAGTAGAGACGAAGGACAGGGAAGAGTGGACGATGGGGGTTGGGAATTTTTGAGCAAGGGGTTCACGACAACGGTCGAAAGAGCCGGCTAAAAAATAGGTGCATAAAACCCTTCATAGTCAAGCTGCAGAAACACACGAATGGTATGTATATGTATACACATAGTCGGAAAAAAATATACACATACTACCACTATACATATGCAAATTACAGAGGTATAAAATGCAAACAAAGCTCTATATGAATGGCAGACTATGTGTATATGTGTGTATACACACATATACATGCATATACAAATTATAGAGGTATAAAACGAAGACAAACACATATTATGGTAGTGTGTGTGTACATATATATATATATGGATATATATAGACATATACACACATTCGGTCATATATATGCATAAATGTAACTATATACATGCATATACACACAGTCTACCATTATATAGTTCCATTATTGTTGGAAAATTACATTTGTTGGTCATTCTTGTGTGTATATGTGTGTATACAAAGATAAATATGCATATATATTTGTGTATACACACATTTACAAACAGTCAGCCATATATATGCATATATATTTCTGTATAATCACATATACATGCAGTTGGCCATAATATACACAGTAGTGGCCATGAATAAGTTGCAAGAAAGCTTTATTACATGATGAAATCATTGCAAATTTTTCTTGCTATTTTAACAAAAGAAAATTGCAAGAAAAACCTACAAAAATCTTGCAATGCATTGTTACTACTTGAGTGAAGTTGGAAGACAACCTCACCTGCATAGCAAGAAGTTAGATAGTTTCCTTTTACTAAATATGGTGTTGATAAACACAAAAAGCATGAAAAATGTATCACCACCACTCGGCCATGGCCTCACCACCTTCGGCGTTCGTCCTAACCATAGTTGGTTCTGAATGCAACCGTTGAAAATGAATGATATCTCATGAATGGATGTTTTGTGAACACAAAGCAAGACCAAGTGAATGGTGTGCATGCCGAGGTGGTAGGCATTAAGACCGACGACGAGTAATGTGTAGCAATTAATGCGCATGAACTCAAACTGCTAGTTGCAAGTACTAGCATGGCACCAAACAACTATCGGTCATACAAATGGCCGTGATAGGTATATGCCAAATTTTTAGACATTTTTGGTGGTTTTTGGAAATCGCCCCCAAAACTTTAGAAAACGTGCTTGAAATATTCCCATTTTTTTTTTCAAACTACCAGCTCGACAGTGAAGGGATGTGGCAAAAAAATTTCAGTCAACTCAGATGCTAATGATGTGGACCCCTCACTCAAAGTTACCCTACCCACCATCGGGCCTTCTCCCTTAGTGTGTTTGGTTTAAAATTCTGTTTTTAGTGTGGATTCCATTGATTCCATCCACTTCAGTAATGGGAAGATGATTTATCTCAGGTTTAAAAGTGTTGGTGATAATTGTATGTTTACTTGTCAACTCATGTGCCTAAAAAAAATATTTTTGGGTCAAATCATCAAATATGATGCCACATCAGCATGCTTTTTGTAAAACCACATAGGGGGCCATAGTAGGGCACCGAGTACCCTAAACATGTTTGGCTGATGTGGTATCACATGGTTTGTCAGATTATGTACTTTATGGAAACAAATGTTTTACGAGTGGATATTAAATGCTCCGTTGTAGGGCCCATATATATCTACTTCTATCCCTACTATTGGTCCTCGTCCTACTATGGGCCCCTCTCCCCTAATAGGGTTTTAAGTAAATTGTTTGTGTATGATTTTATTAGCTATTGTCTTTTAAGGCTGGAGACTAACATTTTCAGTGCACTCATGTCTATTAATGCATTCATCGTAAATCGTGCTACTAATGTTTATTATATAGTTTATGGGATTATTTTATTAATAGAGAATTTTCACTTTTTTTGGCAATTTTTTCATTGACAGTTGGTATTTTCCTCATGGTTTTGTATTTTTCTAATTGCAAATTATTTCCAAGACAAGAAAAGGAAAAATTTAATCAATTCCTAATATTTTGTTGCTATTGAAAATATTTCATGACTTTGTAATGTTCTTTGATATAGTCATGTCTTCGCACCCAGTGTTTTTGTTGACATGTGGCGTTTTAACGAGGACATTGTGCATTTATTAGTCTCTAATTTTCATTTATTGTGAATAGACTGAAGTGCAGGCATCATTAATGGCTTATGGTGTGAAGTTTTAAGTCTATTGAGCAAAATATTATTTGTGTTGTTTATTCATTTGCTCAGTTTTCTTGATGATGGTGAAATCTATGTTTGTTGAGAGGGTTTATATATATTGTATTGGAAGTGAAAAAGGAGGCATTTGTAAGTTTCTATATCTTTTACATTGTCATTTTTGTGTTGTTTATTCATTTTCTCAAATTGTTTGATGAGGGTGAAATCTATGTCTATTGAGAGGTATTATGTCTATCGTATTGGAAGAAAAAAAATAAGGCATTTGTAAGTTCCTATATCTTTTACAGTGTCATTTTATAGTTTTTTACATTTGTGCATTTTATGGATTAATGTCTATTGTTTGTTGTTCTTTGCATTTTATGGGTTAATGTCTACTCTTCCCTATCTTTGAGTATTTTTATGGGTTAGTCTATGTTGTTGAGTTAAAGACTTAACACCATAATTCATTAATGTCGACTTCTCTGTTGGCCATGATTAAGAATGAAACTAATCTTTTCTCTGCACGCATGTATGCCAACTGCATTTCAATCTATTAAATAAAAATAAAAATAGGTCTAAATAAGTGAAAAATGTCTCGGTATAAAATCATTTCATCAATTGGTAATGTTTTGTTGCTATTGGAAATATTTCATGGCTTTGTAATTTTCTTTGATATAGTTGTGTCTTCGCATCGAGTATTTCTGTTGATGCATGGCGTTTTACCGAGGACATTTAGCATTTCTTAGTCCTTAATTTTTATTTATTATCAATGCAGTCGTCATTAATGGATTGTGGTGTCAAGTTTAAAGGTTGTTGAGCAAGGGATTATCTATGTTGTTTATTCATTTGCTCAAATTATTTGATGAGGGTGAAATATGTGTTTGTTGAGAGGGTTTATATCTATTGTGTTGGAAGCAAAAAATGACGTGTTTGAAAGTTCCTATATCTTTTACACTACCATTTCATATTTTTTACGTCCCTCTAATGGGTTAATCTCTGTTTTTCCTTATCATTGAGTGCTTTTATGGGTTGATGTATGGTTTTCAATTAAAAACTTAACACCATAATTCATAAATGTCGAATTCTTTGTTGGCCACCATTAACAATGCAACTAATATTTTGTCTATCACACATGCATGCCAATTGCACTTCAATCTATTAAAATAAAATTAGGTCTCGATAAGTGCAAAATTTGTGGTTGTTGGGAGGGTTTATAACTATCTTGTTGGTATGCATGTTGTAACAAATATCTCTGCATCATTTAAAAGTTCTTGTGTAGTTAATCCCTACGTTTTAAGGTGGGAGATTAATATTTTAGATGCACTCATGCCTATTAATGCATTCATCAAAAATCATGCTACTATTTTTTTTTTTGATATGTAAGATTAGGTATTTTATTAATATAGAAACAACATACATTATTTCTGCAAAGCAGGGGATTAGCACCATACTAGAAACTAGGAGCTAAACTAAAAAACCCCAACTAGATCAACATCCCCATTGAATATGGCCAAAAAACTACAGTTGATCCAACAATAAACACCAAACTATGCAACTAAGAAAAAAAACAAAATTTGAACAAAAGGAGGCCATGCCTCATAGAAAACCATTTAAATTGGAAAAAGATTCAAAATATTCCACCCACTCTAGACCTTCCACTACCACCAACCCAAATTTCTGCTTCAGAAACTCCACAGCCACCACCAAAACCATCTGATGGCACATAAGCTTGACTCCTTTCAAATCCAAAAGGAAGGGGAAGACTCTCACTGCCTCATCTGTTTCCCAAAGCAACTCCAAATCAAAAGGACATGGAATTCCTTTACCTACAAATGTTGCTTTTAGAGTTTCCTCTAAACCACCCAACAAATCCCCATAAAATAAACGCACAAGCAACTCTTTGGCCTCCAACTTAGGAATGTCCCTATCCAACAACATAGCCAAAAAATGCAAAGAGATGTATGCATTTTCCTGTGCATACTCTTTCCTTTCCAAATGACCTTTCCCAAGCACCATTTTAATAGCCACCATGACCAGAGGGTTGCTATCAAGCAAAATTCTCTTAAGTCATTGGTTGGTGATAGCCATGAACGCAACTTGCCTCTCTGTCGCTCTCAAGGAAATGGGGGTGTTAGCCCCAAAAGATTCCAACCCCTCCATAGACATAAAGATAATGAACTTAGAGTGACTCAAATTTTCCATCTGCGAAGCAACCAGAAATTGACTGTCACCAAGTAAAACTTCACCCACAAAGCCACTCAACAAGCACATCAAACCAACCACAGACAAAAATCCTAAACCCACCGCCATAAATAGAGCCCACGGCTAACAGACCTGGCTCACCTTGCACGAGCGGAGAATAATGGTCAAGCAAGGCAATCTGTCCTTACGATGAGAGTCATCCTCCAAAAGCGATCTTGAAAAGAAAGCATGCCTTGGAATGATAATTCTACGCCAGCTAACTTCTTTGCATGAGAACTCCATAAACATCGTGCTCTGACATCCTCCCACATGTTGCATCCACATCCACCCTAAACATCGACAATGACCAAACAAATAAATGCATCCGGAGGGAACAAAAGAAAGCCCTGCCATCTTCCCTTCGCCAGTGTGGAGGGGTGCCCACCCAACCTCCCACAATGCTACTAATGTTTATTATTGTATAGTTTCTGAGATTATTTTATTAATAGGAAATTTTAGCTTCTTTTTTTTGCAATTTTCTCATTGGTTGTTGGTATTTTACTTGTGGTTTTGTATTTTCCTAATTACAATTTATTTTCATGGAAAGAAAGAGAAAAAATTAATCAATTCCTAATATTTTGTTTTTATTGAAAATATTTTATGACTTTGTAATGTTCTTTGATATCTAGTTGTGTCTTCACACTGAGTGTTTATGTTGATGCGTGGCATTTTAACGAAGACATTGTGCATTTATTAGTCCCTAATTTTTATTTATTGTGAATAGACTGAAGTGCATGTGTCATTAATGGATTATGGTGTGAAGTTTTAAGTTTGTCGGTAAATTTGTTCATTTGCTCAGATTGTTTGATGAGGGTGAAATCTATGTGTGTTGAGAGGGTTTATATCTATGGTATTGAAAGTGAAAAGGAGGCGTTTGTAAGTTCCTATATCTTTTACACTATGATTTCATAGTTTTTTACATCTTTGTAATGGTTTAATCTCTTTTGTTCCTTATCGATGAGTGTTTTAATGGGTTAATCTTCGTTCTTGCAATTTCCTCATTGGTTGTTGATATTTTGCTCATAGTTTTGTATTTTCCTAATCCAAATTAATTGTGTTCATGAAACAGTGATCTAGACATTGAAAATGTCTATGTGTTCAACATATATCTAATGTACCATGGATGTTTTGATGCATGGACATCATGCATATCTTGATCAGATAAGACTTTTGTTCAGGATGTGTATTTGGAACTATTAAAATGAAGTTTGAGCTTTTTTTTGCAATTGTCTCATTGGCAATTGATATTTTGCTCCTGGTTTTGAATTTTCCCAATAGAAAATGATATGTTGTTGTAGCATCTCTGTTATTTAAAGTGGAATTTTAGCTATATTCATGTAATTTCTTGATTGGATTTTGATATTTCGGTGGGGGTTTTCTATTTTTCAATCCAGATTAATTGTGTGTTCATGAAACAATGATAGACATTGAAAGATATCTATTTGTTCAAGATATTTCTGATGTACCATGGATGTTTTGATGCAAGTACATCATGTATGTCTTGAATAAATAAGACTTCTATTGAAGATGTGTATTTAGAACTGTTAAAATGAAGTTTGTGCTATTTTTTTGCAATTTTCTCATTGGCAATTGATATTTTGTTCATGCTTTTGTATTTTCCCAATTGCAAATTGTTCTCTAATGATTTGTTGCTATACACGTGTCCTTGTTGCAAATTTTTTTGTGGACACATGGCATTGTCGATGGTAGTCTACGTGCCTTGTGTCTATTACCACATTTTACGTTTATTTGGATCTAGTTTTCACTTATTGTAATTAGATTCAAGTGTAGTCGTCACTAATGGATTATGGTGTTAAGTTTTATGGTTGTCAAGCAAAAGGTTCTTGTGTGTACAGGTGCATTTTACATTTATTTAGATCTTATTTTCATTTATTGTGAATAGATTCAAATGTAGACACCATTAATGGATTATGGTGTTGAGTTTTGGGTCTGTCAAGCAAAGGATTATTTGTGTTTATTCATTTGCTCAAAACATTGAATCAAGGTAAAATTTGTGTCTCTTGAGAGGCTTTATAACTATTGTGTTTGAAGCAAAAAAGGAGGCTTTTGTAAGTTCCTATATATGTTGTTCTGTATCATTGAGTGTTTTTATGGGTTAATCTATGTTGTTCAGTTAAATACTAAACACCATAATTCATTAATGTCGACTTCTGTGTTAGCACCATTAACAATGCAATTAATGTTTTCTCTACCATTCATGGATGCCAACTACACTTCAATCTATTAAAACAAAATCACAAGTTCATGCCTACACTGCCTAATATGCTATGTAAATATATATATATGTATATATATACATATATATATGTATACATATATATATGTATATATATATACATATATATATATATATATTTGCGTGTGTGTGTGTATGAATGTATATATATATATACATACATATATATAATATATATATGTATATATATGTTATTTATATAAGTTTATATACATACATATATATGTATGTGTGTATATGTATGTATATTTATGTACATATATATGTATATATATGATTGTATGTATATATATATGCCTATATATGTATGTGTTTATATATATGTATGTATGTATAAGGGAAAAAGAACAAAGATGTGTCACACTTTTGGTCAATTAAATAGTTTCAAGCAAAACGTTTTAGGTCAGAAATATTTCAATTGAATAGGTTTTGAGTGAAACCACATGGCCTATATGTGGCACACAAAGTTTCGGTTGAATATGTTTTGCCTGAATCCAAAAAATTTAAATTTTTCCCTTTGTCATTTTAAAATTGGCTTATTTTATATGAATGGTTTTGGTAGAAAGGGTTTTGGTCAAAACCCTTTCTACCGAAACCCTTTCCACTAAAACTATCTATGTGGCATCCTAGTTGGCAACCAACTCAACTTTTTAAAAAAATTCTAAATTTTTTAACTTCAACTAAATATTTCTTTAGTTAGAATGATGTTTAAAAAAAAAAGAAAAATACCCTTTTGTAAATCTTGGAGTGGTGAATCCAAATATGTAATTTTTTAAAATATTTTGATTAGTTTCAATATATTTTATTTTTAAAATAATGCAAGTAGACTGTTAAAGTTAAAAAAGAGGCTGATTGCCCGTATTGGCATGGTGTGATGGTTTATAGGTGGCATTGTTGTTCTTGCCACCAAGGTTCAAACCCCTTTGGGGTGGTATTGTTGAATGGTTGTATCCGGTTCATAGCTCCGGTCAAAAGCGTTTACCCTTCTAATGGAATAGTAAAAAAGAGGCTGATTATTTAAAAAAAAATTAAAACATATTAATTTTTTTTGAAAAATATATGGTGCACTAGAGGAGAGAGTCCTCTTCAAAAGGGTATAATTTTTTTTTTTGAAAATGATAAAAAAAAATAGACAATAGTTGACATCCAATAAAAACTATCAAATTCTGAAAAGTTAGACTTTAAAATGTTATTATAAGAAAAATATACATCAAAATTTCAAAAAAAAATTCATGCACTAGATATTGAAGTCACCTATTTGAAAAACAAAGGTGGGGGAGGGAATGAAGTTTTTTTCTATTTGTTTCTTGACATCAATTGAACGCCACTTTTTCTTAAAATTTTTAGCATTCCAAAATCTACTCTTAAATTGATAAAAAGATAATTAAAAAATAAATAAAAAATCTGAAAAAAATATAGGATTAAACTTCATCAATATTTCTACCTTTCATTAGTTTACATCATTTTGAAATTCAAAACATAAAGACCACTTCTATGTGGTTGAAGTTTAGATTTTTTTTTGTTGTTGGCCGATTCATTTATAAAGTGTGACACAAGTTTGTGCTTTTACCTATATATATGTGTGTGTGTGTGTGGACGGAGGCATATACCTATTATTTATGCATAGTTATGTGAAGCAAATACTAAATAATATTAGCCCTTAAAACAAAAAAACTATAAAGTAGTTTCAGAAGTTAGAAAAAATTGGTGCACAATGTACATGTATATATATAAGTATATATACATACATATATGCATGCATTTATATGTATGTATATATATATATATATACATATATATATATGTGTGTGTGTGTGTGTATGTATGTATGTATATATATGTATATAAATTTATATGTATGTATGCGTATATATATAAGTATATATATATATGCATATATATATAATGTTCTTTGATATAGTCATGTCTTCCCACCAAGTGTTTTTGTTGACGCGTAGAGTTTTAACAAGGACATTGTGCATTCATTAGTCCCTAATTTCTATTTATTGTGAATAGATTGAAGTGCATGCATCATTAATGGCTTATGGTGTGAATTTTTAAGTCTGTCAAGCAATTTATTCATTTGCTTAGATTGTTTGATTAGGGTGAAATTTGTGTGTTGAGAGGGTTTATATCTATGGTATTGAAAGCAAAAAAGGAGGCGAACTTGTAAGTTCCTATATCTTTTACACTATGATTTCATAGTTTTTTACATCTCTGCACAATGGTTTAATCTATGGTGTTCCTTATCGATGAGGTTTTTTATGGGTTAATCTTTGTTCCTCCAATTTCCTCATTGGTTGTTGATATTTTGCTCGTGGTTTTGTATTTTCCCAATCCAAATTAATTATGTGTTCATGGAAGAGTGATAGACATTGAAAATGTCTATGTGTTCAACATATATCTCATATATCATGGATGTTTTGATGCATGGACATCGTGGATATCTTGAACATATAAGATTTCTATTCAGGTTGTATATTTGGAACTATTAAAATGAAGTTGTGGGTTTTTTTTTTGCAATTGTCTCATTCGCAGTTGATATTTTTCTCCTATTTTTATTTTTCCCAATTGCAAATGATATGTTGTTGTAGCATCTTCATTATTAAAGTGGAATTTGAGCTATATTCTTACAATTTTTTTATTGTCTTTTGATATTTCAATCGTGGTTTCATATTTTTTCAATCCAAATTAATTGTGTGTTCATGAAATAGTGATAGACATTGAAAGATGTCTATTTGTTCAAGATATATCTGATGTGCCATGGATGTTTTGATGCATGTACATCATGCATATCTTGAACAGATAAGACTTATGTTGAAGATGTGTATTTGCAACTATTAAAATGATGTTTGTGCTATTTTTTGCAATTTTCTCATTAGTAGTTGATATTTTGTTCCTGGTTTTGTATTTTTCTAATTGCAAATTATTCTTGGGAGAAATGAAGGAATTTTTTTATCAATTCCTAATATTTTGTTGCAATACACATGGTGTTGTTGATATTAGTCCATGTACCCTGTCTGTATGACCACATTTTGCATTTATTTGGATCTAATTTTCACTTATTGTAAATAGATTCAAGTGTAGTCACCATTGATAGATTATGGTGTTAAGTTTTTATGGTTGTCGAGCAAAAGGTTCTTGTGTGTACGAGCACATTTTGCATTTATTTAGATCTGATTTTCATTTATTGTGAATAGATTCAAGTGGAGTTTCCATTAATGGATTATGGTGTTGAGTTTTGGGTCTGTCAAGCAGAGGATTATTGTTGGTGTAGGTTTTTATTTTCCTAGTGGGTTAATTTATTTTCCCTTAGTCCTAGGTTTTTCCTACACTTAATTAAGCTTGCTTAGGATAATAAAGTGAGTTTATTATTTAATAGCTAGGAGATAAGTGATGAGGTGTTCTCTTCCTTAAAGGGTGGAACCACTTTCCACTTTTGGTGGCATCCTCCACTTTTGGTGGTTCATCTCCACTTTTTGTGGTTGATTCCTATTGGTTGGATTTACCACCTACCTCATCTCCTAAGTTTTATATAAACTCACTACCTAGCTGATATTTGCATTCATTCTTGCAATACTCTTGCATCCATTCATGCATATTTGCATTGTATCTTTTCAGCTCAAAAGCTCGTAATGCAATTTTGTCATATTGACATTGCATAAATTCTTAGAGTTCTGGTGTGCATTCTTTTTGCTTTTCCAGTTTATGTAGCTTTGATTTTCTCTTATAAAGTTCTTGGGTTATTCAATCTATTTCGGATTTCTAACATGGTATCAGAACTTTTGTTTTGAGAAATCTTAGTTCTTAGATTCTTGATTGAGAGATTGAGTTCCTTATAAAAATCTTGTAAATTCTTGTATGCTCGATTTGCAAAGATTTAATTACCTCTTTATTTTGCATATGTGTTTTGTGAGATTCAGGTGATTGAAACATTTTTGGTTATATTGGTAGCATTTTTTACTATTCCAATGCATCCAAAAGGATCGAGAAAGTCGGATTTGGATTTTGTTTCATCCAAATTGAAGATCATTCGACATAGTTGTAGGCGAGGGTTTGAAGAAATTTGTTTTTCATTGGAGACTTTTTTTTTAGCTTTAAAAATATAGCTTCCACTCATTTTTGAAAAAAACAATTTATGGGTTTTGTAGCCAAGGTCAAAATTTCAACTGGGTATCTTTTAGATTTTTCATATCTTACACAGATATGAAGAAAATTATTGTACAATAAGTGTTGCACATCATTTTTCTCGTAGTTGAAGGTTTAAAAATATTCATATTTTCATCTTTTGCTTCTTGAATCAAAAAATGATTTCTCAATTTTATTCTTAGCATCAAAATATTTCTGGGTTTCTGTTATTTTCTACAAACATTAAGTAGATTTTTTAGAAATCAAATCATAAATAAAACTTTTTGCTAGAAAAAGTTGTTTT
This sequence comes from Sequoia sempervirens, assembly GCA_007258455.2. Lineage (NCBI taxonomy): Eukaryota > Viridiplantae > Streptophyta > Pinopsida > Cupressales > Cupressaceae > Sequoia > Sequoia sempervirens. The sequence goes on from VDFB02168118.1 coordinate 55,424,581, forward strand.
CTATAGGCTAAATTCAACCAATTTTTTAAAAATTCATATCTTTTGCTTCAGGTGTTGGATTTCAGCAAATAAGATATCATTGGAAAGTTGGAGATGAGAAATTTCTATCCACAAAGGTATCGAGAAGATTTTTTGTCATTTTGTACTAGATATTTTAGGTTGAAGCTATCTTGTGCTAATTTCTTCAACAAGTCATAAATTTCGCCCCATTGCTCCGTTTTTCGGAAACAAATAGGCATTGGAAAGGTCTTGAAGAGCACTACATAGCCATAAGGCTAATTTTTCTAGATTTTTTCTTAGGTTTATGTTGTATCAGAATTCATAATTTTGGCTATTTTGAGCCTGTTGAGCATTGTATCTTGGAAAAGGCTTTGTAAACACACTAAATTATAAAGTGTCAACCTTATAATATTTGAGGGGGTTATCTTTGATACTAGTGAAAAGGGTGGGAGTGTGTTGATGTTCTTTTTTTGGTGTTCTTTTGTAATCATTTGAGGATTGTATCATGGGTTTTTCTACTCATCCTTCATTGATAGTTTTGGATAAGGCTAATTATGAGTATTGGAAAAAAGGCATTTTAACCCATCTCAGATGGCTAAATTTTTTGTCTTACCTTTATGGACTCATGCCTGAACTAGACACACCTAATAGAAGAATGTTTGGGGTAATAGAATTGATCATATAATAGGAATAATTGGTTGTCATGTTGATTATGACACTCTATTGTCTATATTGAACATTGAATGTCCCTGCACAATCTGGACCAAGATTTGGAAGATGTTTGGAGAGACTCATTTTTCTCCATTCCCAAATGATCGTATTGTATATTTTCTCATTCCACTTGATGATGCAGATAATATACCCTATGATGATGATACTTTACAAGAGCTTAAGTATTAGAATTCTCTTGCTTCTCATCCTCAAGTTAAGATTACATCGACATCAACTGTTGCAAATTCAAATTCTAGAGATGCTTCTTCAAGAGTCTCTAATGATACATTGCAGCAAGATCGGTTATGTCTTATGGATTTAGTCCATTGGGACCAATTTCTATCAGAGATCTCTTGTTTGTTTGTAGAGTCCCTCATTTTGGATCTAGATGAAACTATTGAGGACATACATATTCTCTTTGAAGACCACTCTTTTGTCCTTGCATCTACTATTGCTACTTCAAAAGTTTAGAGTTGCTTCTTTGAAAGCTTTTAATGACTTCTTGCAACAAAATATCTATAGTCTTCTTGATTCAGCTTGGGATGATCTCTTGACAAGTATTTTAGATTTGTTTATGGAGAAACATACTAAAAATTTAGGAGAAACTATTGAGTGTATTCATCTTCTCATTGATGAAGATGAATCTACTTCAGTTTTTGTGAGGGGACACTTTGACCCTCTTATTCATCTCAGTTTGATATGAGTGTGGATACTTTGGATCAACATTTGGAGGATACTTCTTCAGAGGAGATATTTGAGTCTTTAGCTTATGCTCTACATCAGTCTCTAGGAGATTTTGATTTTTCATCTTCAGTAGTGTAGCCTAAAACACCTGATGTGATTGTGGTAGTTTTCAGCATCGACATGGGATACTTGAGCTGATTTCAAAGACTCCATACATCTTACACTTTCTTTTTGCATATTCCTTTCAAGACTTGGGAGATAGTATGCATACATCTTTGGTTATGTTTCTTCGTAAGGGGAGGAACGTTGTTCGACAATCGTGGACCATCTTCTACATCCAGTTTTGAGCATCTACATTTGGATCTCATTGAGGGGATTCTTTGTCCTTCCACTTCATTTCTCTCTCTATTCTGGGAGGTGTTCTCTCTATTTGTGGGGGAGGCTACTTCCTTAGGGGGGAATTTTATATGTACATGGGTACCTAACATGGCTTCATTTACTAGGACCCATCATCTTTGACATCCTCCTAAGTTGTGCTTAAGGGGGGGTGTTGGTGTAGGTTTTTATTTTCCTAGTCGGTTAATTTATTTTCCCTTAGTCCTAGATTTTTTCTACACTTAATTAAGCTTGATTAGGATAATAAAGTGAGTTTATTATTTACTAACTAGGAGATAAGTGATGAGGTGTCCCCTTCCTCAAAGGGTGGAACCACTTTCCACTTTTGGTGGTCCATACTTTCCACCTTTGATGGGCATCTCCACTTTTGGTTGTCCATCTCCACTTTTTGTGGTTGATTCCTATTAGTTGGATTTGCCACCTACCTCCTCTCCTAAGTTCTATATAAACTCACTACCTAGATTGTATTTGCATTCATTCTTGCAATACTTTTGCATCCATTCATGCATATTTGCATTGTATCTTTTTAGCTTTGGAAGCTCTTAATGCAATTTTGTCATATTGACATTACATATTCTCTCAGAGTTTTGGTGTGCATTATTTTTCTTTTCCAATTTATGTAGCTTTGATTTTCTCTTGTAAAGTTTTTGGGTTATTCAATCTATTTTAGATTTCTAACAATTATTCGTGTTGTTTATTCATTTGCTTAGAACATTGAATCAACGTAAAATCTTGAGAGGGTTTATAGCTATTGTGTTGGAAGCAAAAAAGGAGAATTTTGTAAGTTCCTATATCTGTTGTTCCCTATCATTGAGTGTTTTTATGGGTTAATCTTTGTTGTTTAGTTAAAGGCTTAACACCATAATTCATTAATGTTGACTTCTGTGTTAGCCACCATTACCAATGTAACTAATGTTTTCTCTTCCATGCATGGATGCCAACTGCAATTCAATCTATTAAAACAAAATCACAAGTTCATGTCTACATTTCCTAAAATACTATGTATATATGTATGCATATATGTATATATAGGTATATATATGTGTGTATATATACATATATATACATCATCTACATGTATACATATATGTATGTAATGTATATATATGAATACATATATATACATGTATATATACTTATATATATGTATTCATATAAATACATTACATACATATATGTATATGTATACATGTAGATGATGTACATATATATATATAAGTATATATACATACATATATATGTTTGTGTATATATATGTATGTATGTATATATATGTATGTGTTTATATATATGTATGCATATATATAAATATATATATATATGTATGTATGTATGTATGTATGTATGTATGTATGTATGTATGTATATGTCTATATGTTGGCATTTAAATTCACACCTTTGGAATGCGTATTTGAAATGGACAGCTATGCACAGTAAAACTACTCTTCAAATTAGGAGGGGAAGCTCCCTCTTACTGATGGTGTTGAAAGAAAGTAAACTAAAACTAAGTTTCCTATCTTTTTGATCAGCTAGAGCACAAGGTTTATTAAACACAAATGCCATAGCTGAGATTTTTTGTTTTAAGAACTTCAACTACGACTAACTTAAGCTAAAGATGTTTCTAACTTCTCAAGTAATACACAGAGAAAGAGAAACTAGAAATGAACAAGGTTGATTCTCTGAAAAAGTGCTTCAATAAACTCTTTTCCAATAAACATCTACATACTTCAATGTAAGCTGAAATTAAGATCATAAAAGCATAACACAAATAATGGAAATCTGAGACGTTATATCAAGGAAAAGGAGGCTCATGATTTTATTTCTCAAAATTCTAGAACAAAATCTACTACTAACATGCCTGGAACAAGAGCTTGCAGCTAAAGAGGCTTGCAATCTTGTTCTTACACAATAGGAACAACAATTATAACAACTCCTTGTTGGCTAAAAGAGACTCAACAATTTGCTATCATAAAACAATTGAACAACACTTGAATAACAAATAGAGTGAACAATAAGCTCAACGTTTTGTTATCACTAGCATGGTTAAAGGAAAATAATGAGCAAAGACTCTTATTTATAGGCAAGCAGAGGAGTAGGGAACCCTAAAATATCCTTTCTTTCACAACCTAGGGCTTGCTCAACAAGAAAGCTTTATTTCTAAATCTAGATATAAGATAACATCTAACACCTAAGAAAGCAGGAAAAGTAGGAAATACCAACTATTACACTTTATCTTCTTTCTCTTCTCAAAGAATGGATAAGAATTATTCCAAGAATAGAAAGAAAGCAGGAAAAAAGCTTCTAGAAGAAAGCTTCTTTAAAGCTTGATCACATCTGCCATAAAGTTAGAAATTGTGTCCCAATTCGGTGCATCTATGCCATCAATAGAAAAACTCCACTTTTCTAAAATATCTTCACCATCTACAACTAACCTAAGGAAATATTCGACCTCATTGGCCGCTTTTTCAAACCTTGCTGACATCATGGAAATTTGACTCAAGCCACCATTGCTGCCACGGACAACACTTTGAAATTGAGTTTGCACTTCATCAAGTCTGACATAGGAACCACCATCATGATGACATTGAGTTGGGATCCCGACAATGAACTCGTTGATGAACATAAAAGCCTCGACCACCCTCTGCCTATATGCAATGAACTCCTCGACCATTCTCTCGTAGGTTCTCACCTTGAAGAGATGACGCTCCTTCCATGCAAGGATTTTTCTCCTATTTTATTTGGAAATTACTGAGCCATATGTTGTATTTAGATCAGCAATGATGATTTCATGCCTTGGCTTCTCCTCTAGCATTGATTGCTCGAATCCTTGTTGGCCTTGACGCAAGTCGTGAGCGTTATTCCTTAACTAAAAAATTTTCACTAAGATTTCCTTTCCTCTGACAATGAATCCTTCGATCCCCTCCAGAGTTTTCTTCCCACAAATTACCAGCTGTCTCAACTGATGATGATCGGCTGGAGTCTCTAGAACCTAGGGAAGCAACTGTGTAGCCTATGCAGTACCCTAAACAAGGTTAGAAATATAGAGTCTGAGTTGTCATATTTCAGCCTTGAGGCTTGCCTTGTCCTCTCCATCCTTGAGCACTCTTTCTTGCAGACACTCGGATACAACTCTGAATAAGCTAACATCTATGTGCCTGGTGCACTTGCCAAGGTTGGCCTTTACCATCACAAAATCATCAATATCCACCTCATCTCTATTCTTGTTTTTAGGAGGTGTAGCCATCTCCATGACGTTTTCACCTTCAGGATTCCTTTCAAAATGAATTTGCTTCTTCAAATTCTTCTTAGGAGCTTCCTGATAGATAGCATCAAGGTCATCAAAATTCACCTAATATGAGGGCCTTCTTCTTTTCCTTCCCATGGAGCTCTCTAACCAAGATCTTGTATCTCTTCTGACTTCCTTGGGAGGTTCGATTGCAACTTCATCATCTTCTTCATCCTCTATATCAATATGGATTGGCGAGGACCTTGGAAAAGGTATAGGTTCTTGTGTCGTGGGCTTATCTTTTATCTCCCTCTGAGGTATGGACACTTTTGGAGGAGCTTCTGGTTTAGCTGTTGGCTACTCCTGTATGATAATGTTGGAGAAGTCCAACCTTCTTCTTACATTTTTAGTTGTCCTTTTATCCTTGACGCCTTCTTGAGACTGATTGACACCTTTCCCCTTTGTTTGTGTTCCAGAGGAGGAGGGGAGTGATGAAATAATATTTGGCGGTTGTGCTAGTGGAATGGAGTTCTTCCTTTTGAGTACTAGGAAAACTTTGCTATGCTCAAGAACTTGTTTTGTTCTTTCCTCTACCGAGAGGGTTTCTTTATTTTCCCAATTGACCTATGGAAGGGGTTACTCTTCTATTTGCTTTCAAGAATACATAGGTAGAAGCACATCTTCATCATCATCTGATAAACCTTCAATATCCTCTGACAAATAGTCTTTCATTTGATGAAGAGTCAGCTGACTATAATTATGCCTCCACACCTCGAACTCATCCTTGCAATTAGCCCAAAAATCTTCGAGAGCGGGCATATGATCATAGTTTCTCTCAAGATGGCCGATGTAGACACCATGAGGGTCATATGATCGTCTCTCACTATAAGGCTTGAGATTCAATGCTTCTAACTCATACCCCATGGACTTAGCTTCTGCTACTGACTTGCAAGTAAAGATTCCCAACCCAAGTGGAAAATTGAGAGAGGGTTTCTTTCTGTTCCTCAAGATTGTGTGAGCATCGTGAGCCTGCCTTAGGAATTCTATGAACAACAATTCATCTGATGGGTACCCTTGTAGCATAAGTGGAGCACCAGAAAAGCCATAAACTCTAAGATAGGTAAATGTAGGAAACTATATAAACTAGTTCACCCAATTTTCTATTGCTGCCCTTGCAGCAGAGGAAATGCAAACGTGTAGCTCATTATCTAGGTCTCGCACTGTGAACATCAGGAAAGCCTCGTTCACTCTCTTGTAATGATGCAATGACTTCATGAATTCCAACTGAGGAAAGTAGTTGGAAACATGTTGTACATTCAAGGATCCCTCTGTGTTCAACCCTTTGAATTGACCTTGGAAGGCCACTAGGTAGACTAGGTAAGAGATCATGTGGAATTCATGAATTCAGAAATATTTTGTTATCTGTTGATGAAGGTTGTCACTGATCAAAGCCACCCAATCATAGAAATTGGACTTCATGATGTGTGGTATCACATAGAACATCCAAGGTTGAAACTATGTAGCATCTTCTTGTCTTGTGATCCTGTTCAACAAAGTGATCATGATAGCAATCTCGTCCTTGAACTCTCCGATCTTAGGCAAAGTCTTATGCTTTTGCTTCATCCACTTTTGGAAAATATTCTTGCTGTACTTTTCCTTGTTCATACCCCATATTCTCTCACATTCTTCTTTTGAGATAGTCACATGGTCAACCAATGGTGGAATTGAGAAGCATTTCTCAATCATGTCGGGTTTCAAACTGCAAATCAATCTGCCATCTACTGAAAGGATCTCCCTTGTTGCCATATTGTAATGCTTAATGCAAGTGATTACAAATTTGAGACTCTGCACTGAAATAGGAATGGAAGCTGCTGCAAGGAGTCTTGAATGACCTAAGTTTCTGGCTGTGTTGATCCCTGCATTCTCCAAAGTGCGTAGATCAAACACTGGGTTGATGTGATGCAAGTTAGTCTGTGTTGTTTTGATATAATCATGATAAAGTGCTGACTTGACTTTGAAATCATTGGGAGTGTATTCCATTATGAAAAACTTGAAGATTTCCTATGAACTTGCCTATGTTCTGACAAATTCTGCACACTTTCTAAATATAGAATGCTATTTTTTTTTTCTTCAGACGAACAAAATTTTTGAAATTTTTTCTGAGATATGGGTTTTGCTCAAAATTTCGTTGCAAGACAACCCAGATCGACCGTTATTGAAAATTTTGAATTTATACTGAAAAAGCAACAAACCCTAATTTCTTCAAATTTTCATGAAAAAAGTTGGCACTTGGGTTTTGTTCAAAAACACTTTAGAAATGAACCCAGTTGATTAGATTTGCAAAATAATTAATGTTGATCGAAAAAGAAACCAACTCTAGAATTCCTTGTGATATGAGTTTTCTTCAGAAGACTATTTTGGAAGGACCCAGATGATCAAAATCTGCAAACCCTGAATATTTCCCTGACATGCAAGACAAAGCAACTTGCTGCAACTTCAAAAATTTCTTTAGAAGAATGAGTTGAGGAGACCCAAAAAGCTGAAAAATGAAAATTATTAATCTTCTCCTTCAAAAATTTGATCTTCTGAATGAAAAAGAATGAAAAAGAAAGGGTTTATGTTGTTGGTCTGAAAATTTTGATGAATAACCAACAAACTTGAGTTCTTGAATCATGAAAAACTCTTCAAACTTGCTGCTCCAATTTTCTCCTTGGGATGCCACCTGCAAAAATGATGAATTTTGCATTGAAGTGATGTATTAAATAGACTTAGGGTTTGAAATAAGCTTGCTTTCTTTTGCTTTCATCCTCAAAACCCTAAAACCCTCTGTTCATTGAACCTGGACGTCCATCTTTCATCTCACAAACTTGGAAACTTTGAAAATCTTGAAAATTTTACTAAGGCATGGGAAGTTGGGCACCCTTCTTGGCTAGGGGCACCCACTTCAAGCAGTGTTAGTCATTTTTTTGAGTTTTTCAACTTTACACAACTTTAACCCCTACTTTGACCTTGATCTCCGGCTTGTAGACTAATCTAACGAGTGAGCTGAATGATTCATCGCGAAGCCTGACATGTTTTGAGAAGATTGTTCTGGAGGCATCTCTGGCTAAAAACTTCATTTCGACCTTCAAATTCATGGGAGCCTATTTCCTCCAGGGGTGCCCATTTTGTCCAGAGTTAGCCATTTTTAATGATTTTCAATTTCTTCATTAACTCCTCTTCCACAAATGATCTTGTCGAATTTGGTGATCTGGGCATCGGATTGACTGATGGTTATGCTCATTGTGAAGCTGAGAAGATATTAAGAGGGGTCTCCTAGGAGAAACTTCATCAAACAATTGAATTTGGGCCTTCAAAAGCTTGGGCACCCTTGGCAAGCTAGGGTGCCCAAACTCACTAGAGTTAGAATATTTTCTACTTTCTCCTATTTTATTTTGAATCTCAATTCTTAGTTCTTGTCAAACCCTATGTTTAGCTTCTCATATCTAGTGACTGCAAACTTTGATTGACGTGTTGAATATCTCGTTGGAGAGCCTGATCAACTCTGAAGGAATCATGTTAGAGCTACATCTGAAAATTCATTTGTTTAGGCCCTTGAAAAATTGGGCACCTCTTCTCTCTTGGGGCACCCAAACCCACCAGGCTTAGCCATTTTCTTGATTTTCATCTTCAAGTTCAAACCTCTATTATGTATATTCCACTTTGATATGAGTCTGCCAAAGATTGGACAGTCAGATGCTCTGACAAAGACATGCGTTGTGAAGCTGGCTGAATACTAAAGAGATTGAGCATATTCACAAACCCTAACTACTGAGTTAGGTGCTCCAAAAAGCTGGGCGCCCTTCTTCACCTGGGGCACCCAAAGTTCTCATAGTCAAATTTTGATAATTTTCATTCTTTTTCATTCTGACTTCTGTTTGAATCTTCCTTGTTTAGCTCTAAATCCTAGGTGACTGGATGATCCGTTGACTACACCGTTGGATTCATTACGGAGTTGGAAGAGAATTGAGAAACTTTAATTGGAGGCTCAAACCCTAATTTCAACAATTAATGCCCTAAAAAGATGGGCGCATATTCCCTCCTGGGGCGCCCATGACAAGCAGTGTTAGAATATTTTCACAATTTTCACCTTCTCCGTTCTTCATGCTTGCTCACCAACTTGCCTTCTATTGAATGCCTGAGTGTTGAATCTAACGCCTGGCAACTGACTAATCTCCATTGATGGCCCTAGAGCTGCTAATATGCTTCTTAAAAAGCAGAATAGATCCACTAGGGCAAAACTAATTATTTTGAGATTCTGACTGGACCAGCTTGATATGGACGTATTTTGACCCAATCAAAATTAGTTTGAACTCTATCAGACCAAATTTCTATTTTTAGAAAGTTTTTCCAGTATCCGTCTCAAAAGAAACCCAAAAAAACCCAGAAAAACCCAGAAAAAGTTACTATTTTTAGAAAATTTATAAAAATAGTAGTTTTCCTAAAAAGTAGGGATGAAAAACTCAGATCTGGGTTTTGTGGATTAAGTTGCTCTGAGTAGACCCAAATTGTCAGATTTTGGGAATTTCACAATTTTACCCTTCATGCAAGACTTGCACACCCAAATTTTGACCTTTTTGACTGATTTAACAAGACTTCTACTCATTTCTTCAAAATGTCTAAGTGTAACATAAATTTTAGTTTTGGGGTACAACACTATATATGGGAAAAGGCATGCACCTATTATTTATGCATAGCTATGTGAAGCAAATACTGAATAGTATTAGCCCTTCAAACAAAGAAACTATATGGAAGGCAGTTTCAAAAGTTTTTAGATAAAATTGGTGCACAATGTATATTGTCTATAACTGCATGTCACATACATACGTGATGTTCAAGACCCATTTATTTAGAAGCATGACATAGTGTATTTTGCAACAGTCCTTGATTTTGTAGGGGTCTAAGCCAATTGTTTATTGTTTGACATGTTGCCTCTACTGATGACATGGATCTACCGCTACAGCAATGTGAAAAGGTACATTCTAAACTAGTTTATGCATTTGATGATACTATGACATGAAATCTGAAAGGAAGAGAACATAATATTTTCTGCACAATGATGGTTCTATGTCATAGTGCATAAAATATTATATGTGCTTAAAGTTTAGCTTTTACTACAGTGTCATTCCCTTCATAGGTTTTTGGAATTGTGTCACACATTTCTTTTTCCAATATATGATGTATCACCTTTACATATTCTAATTTATTTTATCTTTGGTTTATGTTTTATTTTGCTTCTAGTCTTGGTGTTGCACCAGTCATACTTCCATAGTTTTCATCATCATTCATATGTTTGCGTGCTAAATACAATGTGTCTATTGGGTCACTATTCTATTTGTGTGTCAGTTTATATTCACATGACTCATACTCATCATGGTATCTTATATCATGGTGCATAACGCTAGGTGCTAAAATAAAATTTAAGGGTGGCTACTTGCACATGAAGTTACTATGACAACATTTCTTACTTATCCATTCCGTTTTTTATCTCACCATTTATCCATCATAATATATCATTTAGTTGCATTGTCATCTTTGGGAGTTTTCATCATCCTACATGTACATTCATGCAAATCAGATCTAATCATCCTAGCCACATAAATCAACATGATCAATCATTAATAAATCATTGTCATATATTCATGGCATGCATATTGTTGATGCCAAAAATTGACAAGGTAACAGTGTCTTATGGGAAACTCAGTTCAAGGGGGACTCCTTTGCGCCAAACTGAGTGACCTCCAGATTTTAAAGAAGCCAACTTCTTCTATAATGGGTTTTGAAAAGGGAAAAGGGAAGCATATATAATGAAGCAAAGTCTAATCTAAGGCGATGCGCCAAAATTATTGATGGGCACGATAAATCATAGATTTAAGGGCCTGAATGGTGTCATTTCATTCCAAAACGTCAGAGATTTAAAACTATAGCATAGACAATTCATTTATTGACATAAAATAATATTGCATACATCCTCGCTACTAAGAAGAGTCATTAGACATGATTTAGGTAAGCAAGCTTGTATTCAATATATATAGAAGTCTTTGAAATGAAATGCTTAAGACAGTATAGAGCATAGTTTACAGTTTGATCAAAGCATGAAAAATAGAAAGGCCTAACAATTGGCATAGTATGATAGTTTCTTGCAAATAAAACAGTAAAAGAGGCCTGGTATCTTTTGCTAAAACCAGCGTGTTTCTCCTCAAAATCTTGGACCCTTCTCTCTGCGATAGAGAGAGTATATATAGAAGGAAAAAAAACCTCCCACCGCTTTGGAGAACTGCAATAGAAAAGATCCCGCAATCCTTTGCAATAATGCTTGAATCAAAAGATTCCCAAGGCCGTTACAATGACATCGAGCTAGAACACAGCATCCGGTCATCCAGGTGCAGGTGCATCCCTCGTAATGATGGCAGTCGTCTCAGCCAAGCCCGAGGCGACAAGTGTCATCCACCGCTGCAACCGACCATGGTGAGCGGCACCCAATAGCATTATCTCCCTCAGCCAGCCTATCGCCCGCTTCAAAGATAAGTTGTAAGGCACGTGGCAGCCTGTCACTGCTCGAATGAAAACTTCTCTCATTGCTGCCGAGACATTGCGAAGATGCAACACGTGTCCAATGGACTGAGATCCTTAACGCAGTGGAGAGAAAGTTGCATCAACTGAGTGCAAAAGACGCGTGGCAGCGTTTTACTGCCCGCAGATGTTTACTTCCTTACTGCATTGAAAGATTTGTGATCTGCCGCCATGTAGCTTGATGTAGGACTCTCTGACACTCTTTAGAAATGACGGCCCCAGGGAAGCCTTTCGCAACCCGAAAAGACTTTAAGGAAAGAATAAATAAAACCTCCCGCAAGTGCGGCACGTGGACACCCAGCGCAGCTCCTCAGGACCCAAAAGGGAAGCTGTTACCCGAAGTTGTGAAGAGAAGATACGTAAAGTGGCAGATCAAAATTTGATGGAAAGCTGAATAAATTCAACGAGCACAGGTTGACGCACACACAATACAAAAATAAACCTGAAGGGAGCTGTTCGAATATTTATTTTAACAACTTTTGGCGACTATTAGGGGTGTTTCGAATAAGGAACGAAGAACCCAAAAATCTCTCTGGTGCTGCAGACTAGAGCTTTATGCATAGGGCTAATAGAGTCATAGTTTGGAAAGAGCCGCCTGCAAGGGCAACCACTCATTTTCAGATGGCCTTGCTATGCTATGCAAATTTTCTTGTGCTCCGCGTAAATCAATAGCTTCCTTGTGAGGTAGCACATCAGGTAGACTGGTGCCTGCTTGTATATGGAAAAGTAGTTGCGAGAGTGGATGAATGATTGACTCAATGACGGCTATCGTTGGGGAGTTACTGAATTCCTTGAAAACTTCCAGGTCATTTTCCTTCTGCTCAATAACCTTAACAATCTTTGTAGTTGTAGCAATAGAGTCATCCTCGAGGAACAGAGACGGCAGCCCCATCCTGCCTAATTCGGTGAAACTTCCCCGTACACCATCTAGTGCCTTGCTTAGAAAAGTCGCGGCTGGATTAGTGCACTGGAAAGCGAAGTTATAATGAATGAATTTATTTGTCATTTGGGCAGCAGCGTCCTGATCCTCAACCCTTGCTCCGGCAAGGATTTCATCTAAGACAGAGTATAGTTTGTTGAGCAAGTCCCTCGCCTCAAGAACCTTCTCCAGGATGAAACATGGGAACTGCTCAATTGTGTCGTGGGCCTCTTGATTGAGCCTTGATGCCTTGTCGATAAATCGAAGGGTAGGCTGCAGTGTTAGGAAAAAGGTCTTGACTTTCTCCCAGTGAGAAATGTATAATTGCCTAACTAGCAAAATGACATCAAGTTGGTCAGGGGAAGGCAACAGAGAGGCTTTAAGCGAAGAAAACTCTATGTCTCTTGAAATAAGGGCCTCGGCTAATTCCACCTTTTTCTTTTTCTCGGACGCCAGCTGCTCTGCATAGTTGCTCATTTCTTTATTCCAATTCTGCTCAGCTCGGGAGTGGTTCACTGATTGCTCCTCCAAAGAAGCCTTTGTCTCTCAAAGTTCCTCCTCCAATTTAGCTTTCAAGCCTTTAAACTCGGCCTCTTTCTCCTGTACTCTTTGCTCACACTGCTCTTATAGGTGCTTCAACTCCTCACCCTTTTGTGCTATCCCCTGACTATACTCAAGGTGGACACATTCAAGCTCTTCCTCTTTTAACTATAGGCTTCGTCGCGTTGCTTGGTTCTAGCTTTGCAGTTCTTTTATTAAGCCTGGGTCAGCAATCTGGGTCTTCACAATTTCGCCCTGAAGTCTGTTCCTCTCATTCTCTGTTGTCAGTGCCCTTTCAGTCATTTGGGCGATATCTGTCTCTAAGGATTTCTCTTTTGTCTCCAAAAAACTCACCCTTTCCTTGGCTGCCCTGAGCTGCTCATCCTTCTTCTTTAACTGGCGACCAGTTTTGAGGAAGTCGGAAGTGACCACTCGTTGCGTTTCCTCTATGATTTCAACCTTATCTTGTGGCCGGGCTACCTTCATGTCAAGTACGACAGCATAGATCTCATAGTCTTTGGGTTGCATTTCTCTTTGAGGCTTGTTTACTCTTGGGTACATGGTTGCAAAATTTAATTCTTGTCGGGCCTCATCATACAAAGCTTGTACTCTCGGCTCGGCAGGAGCATTGTCATCTTTTGCCTTGCGTTTCCTTATTCTATTCTCGCGTGCCTCTTTTCCACAATCTAGCTATGCTATGAATTCGGCTGGTGATGAAACTAACCCACCTGCAAAAGGAGCACTAGAAGGCAGGGCATAGGGATAGGTAACTTTCATAGGCGTAGACATTTGCTTTTTTTGGAGAGTGACTATTTGTGAAGAAAAGTGTGGCACATTCTATAGTTTGGCCTGAGAACTATTAGCAGGGCTAGACATTTGTAGCGACTGAATCGGGGATTCAGTCATAAGACTCATTGGCCAGGAAAAGGGGAGTTGCTAACGGGGTGTCAACTTGTTGTAATGGAAGAGGATCAGTAAGCATAGCAGAAAAATAATGGGCACCGATAGGGGGAACATTTTTCGAAAATGAGGCAAGGAAAGTTTGAGCGGCAGCGGTAGGCGTGAGCATACTCAGAGGAGTAATTACAAGTGGGTGGGCCTGCGGAAACTGGGTGAATCCAACTGAATAAGTTGGACCAAAAGCAGAAGGTAGAGGGTTCAGACTTATGGCAGGAGTCGTCAGTGAAGCAGGGGCGGATACGAAGGAATGAGATGCAAAAGAAGGAGCAAAATATACCTGTTGACTAGTTAGCGGTGGCTCTAGGATCATTCGTGACTCCCCCGCAAACTTTGATATCTGACTAGCAGCGGGTGTTTCTCCTCCGACGGGTTCTTGCAAAACCCCTCCAACAATACTTTCCATGCGCTGCCTTTTCGCAGGCGGACGCTCACTAACTTCGGCAGCCGAACTCATCTACTGAGGTGTTAGTTTGGCTGGTTTAGCGGCCCAAGTGCGTGTTTGTGAGCATCTCGATATATTAAAACGTACGTTCGTGGCCACATAGGTGGCATGTCCAGAGACCTTTCCCCTTTGTGTTGAGGAGGGTGACGATGCCACTTCTTCTTCTTCTCCTCGGATTCCTCCCCTCTTCACTCCTATCAATACTAGAGCTCGGGCTGGGGTGGCCTTCCTTCCATCATCTTTCAAATTCTTGGTCATCCTTTAGCTGATTGTAAGGAGCATCCAACTGTGCTATTTCTTGGCGATATTTCCAGAAAGCTTTTATCTTTTCATCACTCCATTCCTCATCCCTTTTCAACTTGTTATACATGCTGTGCTCCATGGGAACATTATCCTTGGCCATGGCCACAGGAAAGTAGAATTTGTGCCATGGGCCCCTAGTGTCTGGCGTAGGGATTTGCGCTAGTTCTACAAAATCCTCATCTCTATCAGTTCGTGGGTTAAGCCACTTCTCCCAATATGGTCAGGAAACATGGGTAACTTTCATATGTGGCTTCGGTAAGTCATTGAAAGGGTTGTATTCCCACTCATCGTTTACCAATACCAACCCTAGATGTGTCAGCTTCTCCTGTAACAACTTGTGAGATTGTTTTTAAATTAGAGTTACTGACTTGAAATTCTTCGGACAAGTGAAGAATCCCTTCTTCTTGACCTTTTCGTTGCTGCAGAAAGTGAAATCAATGATACACACCTACTGGAAAATTTCCAGCGCGAGCACTCTATCAGTGACGCAAGCCGGGAGCAAGAAAGGTTTGCCAGTAAAACCCCGCATTCGAAGGATTGTAAAATCCCTGCCTAAGAACTAGTCACAAGCAGGGGTGTAACTTTGCATAAATCCGGTCTGCTCCTTATCGAGCTGGACAATATCGCCTTCTCTGATTAAATCATTCAAAACTGGGGCTATGAAATAGTCCGCAAATGCATAATAGTCATATGATGCGGAAAGGAAAGGTGTCCATGTGGACACCAACTTTCTTTTATTCTTCTCATCAAAAATTGATAGCAGAAAAAATCGGGCGAAGAAATCCAAATTCTAATGCAGGAACATGTGGACTAGGTAGGAAAGAAATCTAAACTTCTTCTTCGCCTGATAATTCTTAATTTGCTGTTTCATTTCTTCAACCATGAACTCAGCAAAATCATACCAGAAGAGTTCATGCTGCTTGCGAAACTGTATTGCAGGTCCCATCTGAAAGCTTTCTATCTTCTCGTCAGAGTCTCGGCCGCAAACAAATGCCAGCATGGACATGGCGTCCTAAAGATCATCGCGGAATGCACTGCGTGATAATGGGATACTTGGCGCTTTAGCAGCCGAGATACCTTTCTTATTAGTCTCTTCTAACAAGAAATTTGAGCTGGTTTTCATCTTCCTCCATATTTTCTCTCTCTTGCTTGGGCGAAAAGGCTTGATAGTCTCATTCCTTTTACTCGGATCTGGGATACATAACATGTGCTAGATTGCCTCTGGGTTGATATGCACCCTTAAGTTGCGGCCTTCAATATAGTGGGTATCTGGATTATAGTGCTAAATAGTAGCATCGACGACTTCTGGGCAATAGTGCCCCAATGGGACCATGTATTGTGGGAGACCACTATACCAGACTCTACTTGCTGTGAATTGGTCCGCCTTTGTTGCTGATAACCTTGCACAAGCTACCTCTCTGAGGGACTTAGGGTTCTTCGCGAGCCTTAGGTCATAGATATTATCCCATTTCTCCTCAACCCTTTTCTGGTTACTCCATTCCTTGGGTCTATCCAGCTCCTCTCTATGGGCTCTTCTCATCTTGCTGGGTATACTAGGCATGGCGTACGCTACATCCTCGTAGACATATACCTCAACTGAGGAACGAATAGCCGTGAATAGTTTCAGGCTAATCTCCTCTTGCATTGGCTGAGCTGAAGATTTTGACATTTTCCCTCTCTAAAGATTTTGTAAGCTTCTGGTTGATCACGACTATGCTTGCTCTAGATAGACAGATAGAAAACAACTCCGCACTTCTCCTTGCCTTTGTAAAAAGACTTTGAAATACTAAGCCTTTTCATGCAATAATAGCAACTTTTCCCAAGGTGGTAGGCGAAAGCAAGCCTTTTGCATTTAATTCGGCATGTACTGTTAATCTTGCAACTCATGCAAGATGAACTGATTCCTATTCCAAGGTGGCCAGATTTCATTATTACATTTGGGCAATCATGTGATACGCCCTAATCTCCTTGGAACTTGAGCCTGCAACTAGCTTGCCAACCCTGCATTAGCATGCGCTGGAAATTAATATCCTGGCCAAAATGATTACGCCAAGCAAATGATCACTACCTGAAAAGATATGAGTATTGCCTTGGGCTTTATGACGCGCCTGAGAGATGACACAATAGCCTATGGCCATACGTCCCTCCACCAACAAGCACCACCTTTTTAAAACTAATTAATCAGCTTCATTTAATTAAGCACACATCGAGCCGTGCTATCACGGATGTAACTGGCCCGAAAATGTGAACAAATGCAGGCCTGCCTTTCAAGAAAGCAACTAGCATAACATCACATTTCTTAGAGGTAGATCAACAAGTGCCTTGTCAATTTTTCTATAAATAGGCCAGTAGATAGTGATCAAAACATACTTAGCATTTGAGAAGTGATAGGTCAGTAGCAGAGCGTTAAACAAGTCCTTTCATAGGTTAGGTGGTAAACAAATTTGAAATTAGCTCAGAAGCCTAGAGACAGTGTCAGAAAAATGGATACCCCAATTCATCTAACCTCGTATAAGTCACATACGACGTTCCTAGGTGAGATTTCAACTAGGAGGTTGCAAAGGATGACGAAGAACAAGCATTCGCTGGTTCTGGTGGCCATTAAGTGGGTCTTAGGCAAGGATTGCATAGAATATGAGGATAAGTATAGGGTAAATACTGACGTATGCTCCCACTTTGTAGCGTCCATGCTGGACATTTGCGTTCCCCGGCCACTTATCCTGAAGTTGGTTAAAGAAATCTTTCCAAAGAAATACTTGAATGGGCTTGGTGAAGTCGTTGCACATGCTACATATGGGATATGCCTGCCAACAACTAGCGACCTGCATTGCTTTATTAAAGAAGAAGTCATCGTCATTTGGCTACCATTCCTCAGTGGATTCCACCTGCAGACCCGTGACCAACACCAGCAGAGGGTTACTCAGGCCCTACACTTCCTGTTTCGGAGCTACAACGTGATACCTTTCTATGACGTAAACTAGTATACTGACTTCAGGAACCTGGTGTTTCCACTGCCAATGGTGGTTGTGCCAAATGATGCTGCTAGCACTGCCGAGGAGCCCGTGGACAAGGAAGAAGTGGACGCTACAGTGAATGCGTCAATTGCTGTCAGTCATGCATTCAGATAAACAACCCCTTCGCCTGCTGTTCAAAATGTGACTCTCTTTGCTGTATATAAGCATGATAAAAGGCCATCATATATAATATACCTCAATATGCTTGTATATTTTGGAATACGACGCCCCAACCATTTTGTAACCAAAGAACATATATATAAATATATATCTCTCGTTTTAAGAAAAATCCATGCTTTTTCTTGCTTCTGTGTTTAAACTTTTATGGGCTTGTAAGTTTTATATGCTATTTATCTGTACATGAATGCATCTTGTACAAAGCGACCCCGGTGTTTTACCCGCTAATGATATGAGTTAACTTTGCAGAACGACAACTGATTTTAGAAAAAAGAACCGGCCAAACAATGGGAAAGAAAATAAAAGCGCTATTTACATATGTACAAGGTAGAGCTTAATGCCTAATGGAACAACTTAAGATGAATCCCATTGATCGGGATTCCTAACGGTTCTTGTTCCATATTCTCCAGCTCAAAAGCGTTGTGTTGCTTGCACCAAATGATCTTAAAGGGTCCCTCCCATAGGCTATCAAACTTACCGTGCTGACCTGGCTTTGCAGCTCTGCTGTCATACTTTAGCACTAAGTCTCCATTTTTTAGACCCTGGTCGGAAGCCTTCTTATCAAACCATCGTTTGACCACCTGTTGATGATTTGTCATTGCCATTAGGGAATTCTCCCTTTTTTCTTGTACTTCCAACAGCTCGGCGAGCCGAACCTCCATGGCTTCATTTTGTTCTATCTCAAGGGATTTCAACAATTGTATTGCTGGGATCTCCATGGAGATAGGTAACAGTGCCTCTTTCCCATATACCGGTTCATAAGGCAATGTCTTAAGGACTTGCTTAGGAGTTATGCAGTTTGCCCACAATGCTTTTCAGAGATTTTTCTGCCATTCCTTCTGATGCTTTGAGCCAACCTTTTTAAGGAGTCAGACTAAGGTTTTGTTTGTTGACTCGGCTAGACCATTTCCCTGTGGATAATAGTTTGATGAGGTTTTAAGGAATATGCCATTCTTTAATGCAAAGTGACATATCTTTGTACCTAAAAATGCTCTGGCATTGTCCAAAATGATCATTTTCGGAGGGCCGAACCTTGTCACCAGTGCTTCGAGGAAGTCTACAGTCTCTGTTTCTGTTGCACCCTTAAGGGGAACAACTTCCGCCCACCTTGTGAAGTAGTCCGTAGAGGTTAGAATCCACTTATGTCCAGAACTAGAAACCGAGTTGATCATTCCGATGAAGTCCAAGCCCCATTGCGCAAACGGTTCATCTGCCACTATAGGTTTGAGGGGCATTGTTGAATTCTTCCTTCTGTCAGAGAAGAACTGACATTTTTTACAAGCCCTTACCAAAGAGTGGGAGTCACTGAAAAGTGTAGGCCAGTAATAGCCAGCTCGCATGATCTTGATGGCGGTAGTTTTGGCGGAGAAATGTCCACCTTCATCGCTATTGTGGAATGCGTCGAGGATCCTCTGCGCCTCCCCTAAAGTAACACATCGTAGGAGCACACCATTGAATTTTTTTTTGAAAATGACTCCATCTATCAACGTATACCCATGATTTTGAAGCCGGTAATACCTTCTCTTTTGGGATGAGAGGCCTGGCGGATACCTTCCAGTTTGCATGAAGTTCATTCTATCAGTCAGCCAATCATCTTCCAATCCTGATACATTTATCAAGACGAGCTCTGGCTGTTCCTCCTTGGCAGGTACCTCCTCGTTCTATGCCATATACTCACACAGTGCTCTACCTTTAATAGTCTTAGTAGGCCTAACTTCGATGTCATATTCAAGGATCTTGGTGATCCAATTAGCCATTTTTTCTGTGATCTCTCCTTCCATGATGTATTCACACACACTAAAATGTGCGACATATACCAGAACTTTGTTGCAGGAAATTAGATAGTGGAATTTTTTAAGTCCCTTTACTATTACAAAGTCTTATCTTTCAACAAAGTTATAATTCGCCTCATATTATTTTAGGGTTCAGGAATAGAATGCCACTAGGTGTTCCCCTTCTTCTGCATTACCCTTTTGGGTTAGAATGGTAGCAATACTGGACTTGCTACTAAAAGCATACATTATAAAATCTTTGGATTGATTCGGATTAACTAGCACCGGGGCTGCGGAAATCGCTTCCTTGACCTTTTCAAAAGCCTCCCAAGCTTCCATTGTCCACTTGAAAGCTTGATCCTTTTTTAGCATTAGGGTGATCGGCCTAATCATTCCCGTGAAATCAAAAATAAATTTGTTGACAAAATTTACTTTGCCCAAAAAAGACTGGACACCTTTCTTATTTACTAGAAGGGTAAGCTCTTTGATAGCCTTTACTCGTTCGGGGTCAATTGAAATACCTTCTTTAGACACATGTCCTAATAGCTTACCCTGCGGCACTCCAAATACACATTTCTTTGGATTCAGGGAAACCTCGAACTCTTGACACTTTTGAAAAACTAATTCCAAATGATCAAAATGATCATCCTTAGATTTAGAGAACACAGTAAGGTCATCCAAATAGATTAGAATAAACTTATTGATCAGTTCGTTGAATGCGATGTCCATAGCTCACTAGAAAGTTGCCCCTGCATTGGATAAACCAAAAGGCATTTTAGCATATGCAAATGTTCCCCACTTGGTGGTGAACGTAGTCTTGTGTTGAACTTCTTCTTTAACTCGAATCTGGTTATAGCCAGAGAAGCCATCCAGCAGAGAGAACATTTCCAATCCTGTGACAGTTTGTAGGATTGACTCCATAGAAGGCAGCAGATAGTGATCCTTCAAAGATGCTCTATTAAGGTCTCAGAAATCCACACATAAGCGGATATCGCCATTCTTCTTTCTAACTGGTACTAGATTTGATACCCAAGTACTATGTTTGATTGGGAAGACAATACATGAATCAATGAGCTTGGTTAGCTCTTGTGCCATTAGGGCCTCAACTTTAGGGTTGACTGGCCTCTGTTTTTGTCAGACTGGTTTCACACCTTCTGTTAGCTCAATAGTGTGTTGAATGATGCTAGGATCGTAACCTTTCAGATCACTGTAGGACCAACTCACTACTCCATATTTTTGCAGAAACTGATAAGCCTTTCTTTATCTCGATGTGGGACATCTTTTCCGACCCGAAGATTCCTACCATCGGAGACCCGAAGGTCCTCATAATCACTTTTTTCCGCCACGAATTTTTGCTTATCATTTCGGGCGTCATTACAATCGAAAAAGTTCTCGAGAGTAACTAACCCTTTCAGAAGTTTATTTGACTTGAGCTACATTATTTGTCCTTCATAGGCCTCGGCGATCTTTGGTTGAAGCTGATCAGCAAATTCCCCCGAGTGCTGGATAAACGAAGCGATGTGTTCATCGCTCTCAAAGACTTGCCAACTCTGATCATTATCGAGGATCGCTGGTCAGACAAGCACTCACACTGAATATTCATTTCGAAGCAAGTCAGAGATAGGATCAAACTGAGCACCAATCACCGCCATACGATTTGCATCGCTATTCTGCCTTTGAGGAACTTTCTGGATGTTGAAAGCTTTGAAACCCTCAACCAGGTCCTAGATTCGATGTCGATAGGATCTCATGCAGACATTCTTCACTGCAGAAATTCCTTGGACCTGATTAACTACTAGTTTGGAACCGTCGAACACAATCAATTGCTTAATACCCATTCGTTCTGCAAGACTTAGGCCTTGGACTAACCCTTCATATTCAGCCTCATTGTTTGAACAGGCGAATTGAAAGTGGAAAGACCTCAACAACTTTTTATTCTGTGGGGATATTAGACATACTCCTGCTCCAGCACCTACTTTTCTTCTTGCTCTGTCGAAATACAATGTCCATAGCTCATTTGCTTGGTTACCATCAGATTCTTTGGCGACCTTCGGAAGAACCTGGTCTTCGTCATAAATCACATATGTGCCCAATCCGGTAGCATGATAATTCCTGAAAGGATCATTGTTTATGTGTTCGCTCAACAGAGCATCTTCCTTATCATTTCGGTCTCCACTCACCTTCTCTTCCTCTAGCAGTTCGACACTATACATTTCCTACTTGGTGATAGAGGTATGTGCGGCCTCAAAATTGATCAGGGTCTCATCCGCCACATGTTCGAAATGTAGAGCCTCTGATTCTATCTTCATTTTTGTGCCATGCTTGGTCCTAAGTTCAGATGTGACCAATCTAAAGACAAATATCTGCCCACCTTTGAAGTAAATTATCGGGATAGACAGAGACCAAACATAGGAGGAACATCTATGATCACCATATCTTGTGGGACCGTGATACTGGGGCAAGCAAATAGAGTTAAAGGGAGCGCTTTGATGACACCCACAATATCAACTTTATTTCCATCGAGTTGCATCACCCCCTTCTTCATAGGTTCATAGCTGAGTCCCAAAGCTTCGGCTATCAGTTTTGGCATAACCGTTGTACTAGCGCTAGAATCAATCATAGCGTTGTGTAATAGCTTTTCCCCTACAATGAGAGTCAAGAAGAAGGGTTGAGGTTTCAGCCTACTTCTGCCTTTCGCATGGGATTCCTTTGCTTTGTCTGTAAGAACCTTAGCTAGTGGCATTTGATAAACCACCTCTGTATTGGTAGACGACTTCGTTGGTGCTGAGTTGATCTTCTACTGAAGCGCCTTCTGTAGTATAGTCTTCTATTCCGGGATAGCTAAAATGTCCCATAAAGACACATTAGCAGATGATTTCTTTAATTTCTCCACCACATTAAAAGGTGACAAACTCGAAGATTTCTGCTCCTTTGCTCTTATTATAATAATTTCCTTCCGTGGTTGAGAAGGTGAAGAGACGGTTGAAGTGCCGGGAATTTGATCGAACACGCCTTTGCGTTGCGGGCTGTCCGGAAGTGAAACAACAGGCTCACCGGTGAATCTCCTCTTTGAGCATGTGTTATAGTTAGATTGCACATGCGATGTTTTAGATATGAATGCATCATTAGCGAACACCGTTTCCTCATCTTCCATCTAGGAGAAGAGCGCATGATCAGGAGCAATATCAGACTCTTGTTCTAAAGAAATTCCTTGCATTTGCGCGGTAAGGACCGCACTCTCCATTGGCGAGGCATATGCATGTCCTCCATTTTCTGCTGTAATACCTTGACTGTGTTGCTCTGCCACCTTCTATTGTAAGTTGCCACGTGGAAAATTTTGGGGCATATGTGCATCATTGCAGGGGAAACACCATGGATTGATATCATCAATAAGATTGTTTTGTCCCGCAGTTAACTCCCTACTTGAACTTGGCGAAGCACTTGTCAGTGGAGTAGGCACCGGGACCATTTGGTTTGTAGTCGACGTTGGTGGATTAGTGCGAGGTGCACTCTAATATTGATTTTGCTGATAAGTAGACCACCCGCCTTGATAGTTTTGATATGCAGGCTGTGGGGGCGTTGCTTGGTTCCGCTTGAGAGTTGTTATGTCATTTGCCATAGTTCGTAACATCTCCTTGAGATCGCTTATTTCATCCTTGGAAGAACCTGATGTGGAAGCCAAGTTTTCAGGAGCGGCCGCATATGAGTACATTGACTGGGCAGTTGTTGACGCACTAGTCAATGCGGCTTCTTGTGCAGAGGTTGATATTTCAAGAAATATCGGCATAATAGGTCAAGGGGGCAATTTTCTGCAGTCTATCAAATGATTCTCAGCTTTGATAGTGGTAGCATAAGCATTTGGTAGGGTGGCTCCTCCCAAAGACATAATCATCACAAAAATGTCGAGATTAATGAACTTCAGATAAAATATGAATGCCAATTCTGGAGTTGGGTGGATAGTCACAGGAATCCTCTGCCAATTTGAGTGAAATCAGGCATTGAAATCCGTCAGAGCCTCTTGGGGCGCTCATCTTATGATAGATAGCTGATAGTATAACGGAGAACGATCTCTGTCATTTGAGAACCTCTCATAAAATGGATCTCCGAGCTCATCCCAAGTGCAAATTGAATTAGGAGTCAGTGTTCGGTACCAATCCAGAGTCTTGCCTTTGAAGGACATGGCGAGGAGCCTCAGGGCTACATTTTGTGCTATAATACCGTGTACCAGGCAAACATCCGCTACATCCTACAAATGTTCTGCTGGCATTTTTGTGTTGTCTCTGGCAAATTTCGGAAGAGCTTTTAGGGCCGAAACTGGGATAGCGCCCCAAACAATAGGTGCTACTGGGGCAACCAAGGGACTTCTAGCATCCCACGCTACATAGTTTCTGTTCGCGGCTGGCAACATGGTGAGAGGAAAGGGCAGTGGGAATGGAACGGTTACCAGCTGATTTGCGGCCTGGACTATCCCTAGAGGAGGTACTAGTAAACCTAGGTTACTTGCGGTCTGGGATCTAGTTATAGGCCGATGGCTCATACACCCCTCTACAAGGCAATTTCATTAGTTTGGGTCCCACTAGGCATGCCAGAAAAAGGGCAAACTGTTGATGCCAAAAATTGACGAGGTAACAGTGCCTTATGGGAAACTCAGTTCAAGGGGGACTCCTTTGCACCAAACTAAGTGACCTCTGGATTTTAAAGAAGCCGACTTCTTCTATAATGGGTTTTGGAAAGGGAAAAGGGAAGCAGATATAATGAAGCAAAGTCTAATCTAAGGCGATGCGCCAAAATTACTGATGGGAATGATAAATCATAGATTTAAGGGCCTAAATGGTGTCATTTTGTTCCAAAACGTCAGAGATTTAAAACTATAGCATAGACAATTCATTTATTGACATAAAATAATATTGCATACATCCTCGCTACTAAGAAGAGTCATTAGACATGATTTAGGTAAGCAAGCTTGTATTCAACATATATAGAAGTCTTTGAAATGAAATGCTTAAGACAGTATAGAGCACAGTTTACAGTTTGATCAAAGCATGAAAAACAGAAAGGCCTAACAATTGGCATAGTCTGACAGTTTCTTGCAAATAAAATAGTAAAAGAGGCCTGGTATCTTTTGCTAAAACCAGCGTGTTTCTCCTCAAAATCTTGGACCTTTCTCTCTGCGACAGAGAGAGTATATATAGAAGGAAAAGAAACCTCCCACCGCTTTGGAGAACTACAACATAAAAGATCCTGCAATCCTTTCCAATGATGCCTGAATTAGAAGATTCGCAAGGCCGTTGCAACGACATCGAGCTAGAACACAACATCCAGTCATCCAAGTGCAGGTGCATCCCTCGTAATGATGGTAGTGGTCCCAGCCAAGCCCGAGGTGACAAGTGTAATCCACCACTGCAATCGACCATGGTGAGTGGCACCCAATAGCATTATCTCCCTCAGCCAGCCTATCGCCCGCTTCAAAGATAAGTTGTAAGGCATGTGGCAGCCTGTCGCTGCTCGAATGAAAACTTCTCTCATTGCTGCTGAGACATTGTGAAGATGCAACATGTGTCCAATGGGCTGAGATCCTTAACATAGTGGAGAGAAAGTTTCATCAACCGAGTGCGAAAGATGCGTGGTAGCGTTTTGCTGCCCGCAGATGTTTACTTCCTTACTGCATTGAAAGATTTGTGATCCACCGCCATGTAGCATGATGTAGGACTCTCTGACACTCTTTAGAAATGACGGCCTTAGGGAAGCCTTTCGCAACCCGAAAAGACTTTAAGGAAAGAAGAAATAAAACCTTCCGCAAGTGCAGCACATGGACGCCCAACGCAGCTCCTCAGGACCCGAAAGGGAAGCCATTACCCGAAGTTGCGAAGAGAAGATATGCAAAGTGGCAAATCAAAACTTGATGGAAAGCCGAATAAATTCGGTGAGCACAGGCCGATGCACACACAATACAAAAAGAAACCCAAAGGGAGCTGTTCGAATATTTATTTTAACACATATCATCTAAAGTTGGTTTCTCCCATGTCATATTTCATCCTTTATGACACATATTTTATTACCCTTTGTCTTTTCAACATACCAATTAGGTTCCATTTCACTCAACAATTCTCTTGATGGGGTATCAATTACATCATGATCGCTAAGCAATTGGGGCAACTTGCTATGTAAGCTTCATTTCATTCCATCCTACTTTTAATTCTTCTTTCACACAACGCCACTTAGTTGCATTGTATTAAAGAGGAGAAAAATATAAAGAACTAAAATATTCCCTAGGACTATTCATCACTTAATCCCCAATCGATCAACTTCATCATTTATAGCTAAATGTATCAACTAGTCCTAATTAATCTAGGACATATCCCTTTCACCTAAAGTCCATAACTTAATTAAATATTTAATTAACTAGTCTTTTCCATCTTACATTTATAGTTATAGGGAATATTCATTGATACATAACTGGTTGGCCTCATTTGATCTATACAAATAATCAATTTTGTAATAGTTCAACTATGGTGTAGT
The DNA here is from genome assembly GCA_007258455.2 of Sequoia sempervirens. Classification (NCBI taxonomy): domain Eukaryota; kingdom Viridiplantae; phylum Streptophyta; class Pinopsida; order Cupressales; family Cupressaceae; genus Sequoia; species Sequoia sempervirens. The sequence goes on from VDFB02168118.1 coordinate 55,450,856, forward strand.
GATATGTATATGAATTTTTTTTATTTTTTATCTACCTTGGTTTTACTATATACATGCAAATTAAATCATGAATAAAGCCATCAAATGGAAACAAGTTAAAATATTTTAAGATTGAAAAGGAGAATAAAAAAGCGATAGAGATTAGTGTAGACTAATTCAAAAGCATGTATACACGTAAGCATGTGTCAACTTTGTCTGTTTAAGTGGCAATGGATGTATATAGATAGATCCAAACAACTATACAACTATCATGACTAGAAATAAATGTGAAAGGTAGCATTGATTTTTACTTTTATTCAATAATAAATTATAACTTGATATGGCTTTAGAATTTCTTAATTGTAGAATAAAAAATAAGTATTGACAATTAAATATATTGATAAAAAACCTAACTATTATTTTCTCTATGTGGTTGATTAGCTTTATAAGTTATCCTCCAGGTAAATTGCAATGCCATTTCCTTTTCCAGGCTTAACACTTCTATTTAATCCATTATAGCATATGTTTGTAACCTCATCTTTGAACCAATTTTGTAGTTGATCATAGATAGGGAAACTAGGATTGCACAAAGATTTGCATCTATGACAATGTCCACTAGTGAGGAAGTAGAGATAAGCATTGAAAAGTTCAACTAATATGTGAGTAATTTTTTTATTATTTCATCTTATATATTAATTTTTAAATGTTTCTTGAATCGTATGAAGTACGAAGATTAAGATTAAAGCTAAAATGAACAATGCAGTATCTTTTTCCCATTTTTACTCATTCACTCTTCTTATGCTTCTTACAAGATTATGAATGTAGTATTACAAACCTATAATTTATCTAATGAAGCTTTCTAGTTTTTTGCAATGCATGGATTCAGTATTAGATTACAATTCATACTTCCAATGGATAATTTCATCATACAAATTGGCATAGAAGGAAACACCATGACATCTCCACCAAGTTGAAAAAACATTTGTAGCTTAGCAGATGTGCTTACCTTGCAGTATTGCAATTTTGATTCTCATTCCTTCATAGCATATTGTAACAACTTCATTGTGAAAAGCATAATTCTAATTGTTTATGATGCAGGATCCAAGCAACACAACATAGCAGCATAAAACAATATCAAGAAGAAAGATGTCAAAGAACCTGCATAACATGGCTTTTTTTGATGATATCAATGACAAGACAATGATGTTGATGCTTTAATCAAGACTAATCTGATGATTTATTTTAACTTCTTATGTGCACCATGTAATTTCACAATTGGCTATTGATCTATTTCAAACATACATTCTCTAGATATAAATGACTTTGCTTGGAATTTCATTTAAATAGTTTTTAGTAGTGTTTTGTGGGTAACATTTTTTATTCTATGCATATCATTGAAATACATGTTTATGATGAAATAAAAATTGTAGCGAACCAATGTTAATTGTGTGTGAAGTAGAAGATATGTGTGCTAAGATGCTTGATGCTTTTACATACAATGTTGTATTCCTCCAAGAATTAAATAGCGAGAAAATTATTATAGCCTTGTTTCTAATGTTATTTTCAAGAACTTAGTTTGTATCTTTGAAAATGGATGAACAATAGACATTAGGTGATCAATATATTAATTTATCAACTTGATTGTAGAATGGTAGCATAGCTTAGAAATCATAAAACTAAGTCTCTCAAACAATGACATCTTGTTACCTGCATCTTAGATGAGTCATTGTTAATGTGTTGTAGATTATAGTTGTTGATGGTAGTTGACATGTCTTTTGTGTGCAAGGATGACAGGTCTAGAAAATGGCTTAGTTTCTATTATTTTTATACTTGTTTTAAGATATTTTTAAATATATTCTCCAGACAATGTTTCTACACTATGCTATTCTTTTATATCCATTATGTAGACTTAAACCTTAATTATGATGATGAAATTATGATTATAATATATTAGTATTATATGGTTTATATGAATGAATGCATGGAATGTTAATGGAATGCTATGAGTTAATTGTGATAGTTATCCTTGTGTACATGTTTTGTAGCATTAACTTGTTTTCAACTCAAAAGGAACCATCGCACAATAGTTGTGGAGTGAACCTGTAGCAAAAGGGATGATTAGACACCGAAGCAGGGGAAGCTCCGGGTAAAGATGAACATGGTGATCATTGATTAGAGGAACTTAATGAAGATTATGCATGTGTTATTATGACCATTTTAATAAAACACTGAAGAAGAGGTCTCCTTTATCTATGGAATTTTGACAAGTGGATTGTCTGTTTACATATAGTTCTATTTTGATAGAGTTCTAGTTTTGATGGAATTTCTCTTTCCTTTTCAGTTATAGGTTGAATAATTCAAATCTTAATTCCACACTATTATCTAGGAGTGGAGTTAATGGTTTTAGTTAGTTGTTGCTTTCAATAAATATTCCCTTAGTTTGTATATAATTGTTGGTTGAATCTGTAGGATAGTTAGTTGGTTTTTATCAGTTTCATGTTCTAGTTACTTTCAATTTCAAGATATGAAAAATATTCCAAATGATTGAGTCCAATCTATGGAAAGATCTTTTGTAATCTTTCACAATATGCAATGAATGGAGTTAGTCTTATGGGATGTGTAGAATCTATTAGTTAGATTGAGTTCAATTAAGTGGGAACAATTGCTTGAGTAGGCCACTCAAGGTATTGTTCTTCACTTCATATTTTAGTTATGTATTTATGTTAATAGCCGTTATTTAGTTTATCATTATTCATGAATCATATGCAAGTTGATTAAAATTCCATTTCTTGCTTATTATGAATGAATGCTTATGAATATGCATGTAATGGCTATTAGTAACACTTTGGAGGATAGTTCAGCTGAGTCATTAGTTTTTATGAAGTTTTTAGTTAACATGATATCATTTTATTAGCAGTAGTTCAGTTACAACCTTTATTGTAGGTACCTGTAGCAACTAGTTTTGGTTTATGTTCTTACTATTTTGCAGTTCTATGAATTTCCAACAATTAGAATAACTTAAGTAGGATAGTTTAGGTAGCTTTAATTCCATTAATTCCATGAAGGCATATATAATGTTGCACCATCATAAGATTACAAGCCTTGGGTTGACAATGTAATGTGGTCTTAAGCAATGTAAAGGGTTTGTTAAACCAGTTCAACCTCTAAATTGAGTAGATTCTACCAAGTTTTCAATACATTAGCTTAGACTCTACTTTTTTTGCATCGTTGTTAGGGATGGTGCTATCTTCGTAGACTAGTTTTTATAGTTAATTTCTCTTTTCAAGCATTAGGACTGTTAGATACCATCTTTTTCAACACCAAACATATACTAACATTGTGTAGGACCACTGAATCTAAATCCATATTTCATGTATACAAAGGTAGAGAGATTCCTTAGGTATGTTCCTTCCCTCCACATGCCAGGAAACTATTACAGAAATTGGTGACCATAGTACTCAGAGTGAAAGTGCCATTGAAGAAGACATTTCCTTCTCACCAACATCTAACACACATACATAAGGAGCATACCACACCATGGGTGATGCAGGAAATGATGATGATGCCTGACCAACATTTGAGTTTCCTATTACTGACTAGTAAAGGGCTACAATACTAAAGAACATTCCTCCTTCAACCTTACCAATTTTCTATGGGTTAATGACTGAGGACCCAGATACATTCCTCTTTGAATTTGATGTCTTATGTAGAAGTTCTGACTATACTTTTGATGCACATAGGTTAAAGGTTTTTCCTACCACTCTTAAAGATGTGACTTTGAGATGGTTCATGGTATTAGGTAAAGATGTTCCTGATTGGGACACCATCATGACACTATTTTTAGAGAAGTATCAAGACTACTGTAGAGGACCTGACATGAGGAAAGATGATATATTCAGAATGACACAAAAGGATGATGAGCCTTTAGAAGATTATGTTGAAATATTTTAGTTTTCTCTAAAGAAAAATCCTCATAATAAGTCGTTAGAAGAGCCTCTCAAGTTAGTCTTTTTGAGGGGAGTTAATGAGGGTTGCATGGATGCCTTGAACCTCATTGGCCAAGGAGATATTTCTCAGCTACCATTTCCAAAAAATTGTAAGGATTGTAGAAATTATTCCAGGACCTTCACAAAAAGGTAAAGAGGAGATAAAACATCAATTCTTGGTAAATCATCTACTGGGTTTCAAAAATAGAGCTAAGCAATTTGTTATCCAAGATGGAGGATTAATCAGTCATTTGACAACTTAGTTGGATACTTTTCACATTAATAAAAAGTAAGAGGAAGTTGAGGCTATGCTTACTAAATATTTTCTAACCTGCAGGCAATGGAAAGAAAATTGTAAATGCAAAAGAGTGGCCAGTATCCAACAAGATAAAGTTGAGAAGCTTGATTTCCAACCAATTGAAGGAGATGATGAAAACCATTTCATATAGCACAAAAGAGGCCATGGTAGTAGAGACAAGGTATACCACAAGAACCCCTTAGCTTTAATTCTTTCTTTCCTATTAGGAATCAAAAAATTTCTACTTGGAATTCTCAACCCTAACAAGTAAACCAAAACTAGTGCCAAAACCCTCAACAGTGGCCACAAGCCTAGTCAAATTGGAACCAATAGCTAGATCCTTAGACACAACAAAATTTTCAGGGTTCTAATTACAATCCACAATTCCCAACCCAACAAAATCAGTGGCAACCTCAGTGGCAGAAAGGTCAACAACAACATCAACAAAATATGAACTACCAACAACCCATGCTCCCTCCTCCATAACAACAAGAAGCTATAATGCCTCCATCAAAACCTGCATCCCAGCCACCCAAACAACAACAAATACCTGCCCAACCTACACCTAGCTCTAACAGTAATCTTGTTCAGCAAGCTTATACTAATGAAGATATGAATACCCCACTTATGGGGTAGAGGTGAGTGATGTCCACCTCAAATCAAGAAAAAAACTTGATGGATCTTCATCCCCCCAAATTATAGAAATAGAAGATGAAGAACCTGCAGTTGAGGGTTATGATAAATCATCTTTGGAACTTGAGTCAAATTAGGTATGCCAAACTACTTCAAATCCCAAGCCACCTTTTCTTGAATGCTTAGCAATACAAAAGCATCACACATAGGATGAGACAAATATTTTAGGATAATTGAAAGATGTGAGTATCAAAATCCCACTTATCCAAGCTATCAAAGATATCCCTATCTATACGAAAACTGTAAGGGATCTATGTCTTAAGAAAATAGATAGGAAAAGAAAATATCCACAAACAATTCATATCTTGGGAAATCTAGCAGACATCATGTTACGGAACATTACAGTCCCTAAGTATACAAATCTTGGTAGTCCAGTTGTGGACATTAAGATTAATGGGACCCTCATTAAGAATACTTTGATAGAATTTGGGGTAGCCATCAATGTCATGAAAAAAGAAACAAAGCAGTTGCTTTAGTTGGCTAACCTCAGACCCACACAATCTATTTTTTAATTAGCTGATAGATCCATTGTCAAGCCTATGGGGATCATTGAAGACCTAGTCATTGCATTGGATTCTTGGGAACAACCTGCGAACTTCATAGTGTTACAATCCAAATTCAATCTTCTAGGTTACCCTCATCCTAAGTAGGCCTTAGTTAGCTACAACTGGTGCATTTATAGGCTATAGGTCTAGTAAAATGATAATATCCAATGGGATAATTACAAATAACTTGGTTCTTTATCCACCAACCCAACCATATGAAAGCCTAGAGCAAACCATTTGGCCCAATTTGGGTGAGGATGAGGAGGATAATTATTCTCTACAGACACTGATGACCATAGAAAACACCCCCTTCTTGGATGACTAGGATGAAGATGAGATTATTGCTCACATAATCCAAAATGACTATGGTAGAATCCCACAACAATAGGACTACCTCATATGCCTACAAGACCCCTTGCAAAGTATTAAACCTACCAATTCTAGAGAAGAGATATCACAACTATTTCATTCATTACTACTTCAACAATGTTTGGCCATTATACCAAGCCTTGATCTCTCATCAGTTCAAGAGTCATCAAAGGAGATGAAAAATTATGCTAGGAAGGAAGTTAAATATCAATAATTCCTTGACAGAGGAGCAGTAGAATTATCTACAAATAGTACTATAGGCACACTCAGTCACATATGCATGGGATTACCATGATATGAAAGGTATAGACCCTGATTTATGTATGCATAGGATTTATAATAATGATGGCTATAGACCCATTCAACAACCCTAGAGACATATGAATCTTGATCTTAGAGAGATAGTAAAAGATGAGCTACAAAAGCTCCTTGATGTAGGTTTTATTTATCCAATCTCAGATATTGAATGGGTCTCACCTTTGGTAATTGTTCCCAAGAAAGGTGGGAAATGGAGATTCTATGTAGACTACAGGGAATTGAATACAACCACTAGGAAAGATCACTTTCCTCTACCCTTCATAGATCAGGTACTTGATTCTCTAGTTGTGAAGAAGTACTTCTCATTTATTGATGGTTTTAGTGTTATAACCAGATTAAAATTGCTCCAAAGGATTAGGACAAGACTTCATTTATATGTCCTTTGGGGACTTATGCTTACTCTATTCTACCCCTTGGTTTATGTAATGCTCCAGCTACCTTTCAAAGAGCAGTACTCAGCATATTTTTTGATTATGCACATGACTGCATGGAGATATATATGGATGAATTCACCACTTATGGTGAAAGTTATGAGGAAGCTTCCCATAACCTGGAAAAAGTGCTAACACGGTGTAAGGAACACAACTTGTCACTCAACAATGAGAAGTGTTTTATGATGATGACATGGGGAATTGTGTTGGGATACTTTATATCTAGTGAAGGAATTTAGGTCGACCCACACAAGATAGAGATAATATCTACTTTACTTATTCCTCATAAACAAAGGGATATTAGGATCTTCCTTGGTCATGGAGGCTACTATAGGCAGTTTATCAAAGATTTTAGTAAGATTGTTGCACCACTGTTTATTTTGTTGAGTAAGGACATTGAATTTGAATGGACCTCCAAGTGTCAACACTCATTTGAAGAACTAGAGAAAGCTCTAACTCAAGAACCAGTGTTGAGAGGGCCTAATTAGACTCTCCCATTTCACATACATATTGATGCTTCATATTTTACAATTGGAGAATTCTTGGGTCAAAAGGATGGCAACAAGGAGTATGAAATTTATTATATTACCAAGAATCTTCAAGGAGTAGAGTTAAACTATACTATAATAGAAAAAGAGATGCTTGATGTGGTTTATGCTATTAATAAATTCAAACACTATATTACTGGCTATCCAATCTTTGTCTATGCATATCATACAAAAAATCAGGTATTTGATGAACAAGCTAGTAGTTGGAGGGAGATTAGTAAGATGGATACTTCTCTTACATGAATTTGACATTACTATAGCAGATAAACTTAGTAAAGAAAATGTAGTGGAAAATTTCCTATCAAGATTTCCAACAGAATCAACTGAAGGAGTGGTGGATGATTCATTCCCAAATGAACACTTGTTTTCTCTGCAAGTAAAATTACCCTAACCTATGCAGAAATTGCTAATTATTTGGTCATAGGGCAGATTCCACCACATTTCTCACCAAGAGAGAAAAAAAATGGTTCATAATTTTTTTCCCTACTCTTGGATATTTGGTTATTTTTTTTATACAGGGTTTGATAACATCATGAGAAGATGCATCAAAGAAGATGATATCTTTGATATTGTGAAATCATGCCATGATGAGCCATGTGGAGGTCATTTTGTAGCAAAGAGAACATCTTTTAAAATCCTCACAATTGGCTATTATTGGCCTACTTTACATAAAGATGTTAAATACACCAGGAGCTATGATAGGTGTTAAAGGATGGGAAGGCCAACAAAGAGTGATGAGATTCCCTTACAACCTTAGTTGACATTGGCACCTTTTGAAAAATGGGGTTTAGACTTCATTAGGCCAATCTCTCCTAGATCAAAGAACAAGGAATATATCCTTGTTTTCACTTACTACTTGAAAAAATGGGTGGAAGTTAAGGCCCTATAGGTTGCCAGAGATGGTAATGTGGCTAAGTTCTTATATGAAGATATTTTTACTAGGTATGGAGTACCTAGAGAAATAGTCACTAACCAAGGGCCCCAAATTACTTCTGATCTCATTACCAAAATGGTTGAGGAATACCAAATTAGACATAAAAAATCAACACCCTATCATCCACAAGATAATGGTCAAGTGGAGGTAACTAATAGGGAGATTGAAAGCATTCTCACCAAGATAGTGTAGTTGCATGGGAAAGATTGGGTTTCAAGGTTACTTGAAGTAGTCTGGGCATATAGAACTACATGGAAAAAAATGACTGGGTTTACACAATATGAGTTAGTCTATGGAAATACAACAATACCTCCTATTGAATTTGAATACAAAACATTGAGGACAATAGTAGAGTTGGGAATGGATTTAACAGAAGCACAGAAGGAAAGGATTCATTTTTGAATGGGTTGGATGAGATAGGAATGGAAGTAGTTCATCATATAGAGGTAATACAACAACAACTAATGAAGAGGTATGATCAGTACATTAAAACCAAAGAGTTCACTATGGGAGATTGGGCACTATTATATGATTCATGATATAAATATTTCAAGGGTAAATTCTAGTCTAGATGGCTAGGCCCCTATGAGATTAGCAAGGTTTACCCTAATGGGGCAATAAAATTACACACCATTGATGCAGTTCGGTTTTCCCTTCTTGTTAATGGCCATAGATTGAAGCTATACAAGAAATCATTGCAGAAGGATGACTTCATCTTTTCATTTATCCAACAATATGGTGCTCTTAGTGAACTAGATGCAAAATCTAATACACAGATTCCTACATTAGTTATATGAGACATACCCAACACTTTTGGTGGCCCAAAGATTAAGTTACACAACTAAGTCCCTGAGCTTCCTTGGCACTAACTTTTCATGGTTTTTCACACAAGCACACATTGCACATTATAATAATGTTCAAAATATCTTCAAAGGGTCCTATTATCAATATTCACAAGGGTCCTAAAGCTGAAGGGACCTGTAGCTTCACATTGTCAACATTCAGATTGGGACCTAACACTGCAGGTATCCCTAGTAACGCTTGGCAGTTGAAAGTATATCCAACTCACTTGGTGCCATATTTATTGTGAGTCCATTCACACTCATTTCAAAATATTCACATATCATATCCATCATTTCATGCAAAATAAAGCGACATAATTCTTTTATTATTTTCTTTCATTTCAACTACTTAAGTTGTCAAATCACCAAATCATACTCCTCAATTCCATCCCATCATATCCACTCCCCACTCACTATTCCTTATCTTGCAGTTAATATGTGTCACATCAAATAAAGGAATATATATTTTCTTTCAATTTCCATGCATGAAAGATGGTTACTTCTAAAAACTGGTACTTAAGGTATGTTGTTATGATTAACTTAGTTTTCTTTAAACTTTCATACACTTTTTCATTTAATTCCATGCATGAAAAATATTATATCCTTAATTTCCATCATCATGAATTTATGCCACCTCCAAATCATCAATGTGAAGTGAGGTCACTTCACCAATTAAGTTTGGGGGTATGCCTTTCTCAATCTTTTCACCATTCGTTTCGAATCTACCACCCAAAACTGAATTTAATGAATATTATGATATGAAAAAACTTTACTCATGTTTTATTTTTGCTGCTATTTTTAAAATTTCTAAAAATTGAACCTTGAGAGCTTATAAGAACTTCAACTTAGTTTAGACTAGAGCTAAATTTAAAAGGGATTTTGTAACTTTGTAGTATGGTATAGTAGTAAAGATATGAGGAAACAAAGGTTTTGAAGTGATAGAGCAGTTTGAATGTGGTAAGAAGATTGAATTAAATTTTTGGAGTTGAATTTGGTATATTGAGCAAAGAAAGAAACAAGGATGGGAGGACATGTTATAAGAAGAGAGCTAGAGGCTCACCAACAAATTTTGGAGGACACAATAGTCTTGCCTATCTTTACAAGGGTTGGATGGATCGATTACTTTCTAAAGTTGACATAATTTAGTGACAATTTAACAAGAAGATTTTCAAAAACCCTTCAATATGATGAAGTCGTGGTAAAAGGAATTTATGTAGATGCTTCTGAAACTGTCATTGCATAGGTTATAGGACTACCAAGGATAGGAACAAAATTCACAGCTCGGTCTGATGTAGTTACAACTCAGGAAGAATTATGCATAGGAGGAGAGGAATTGGATTCCTCGTCACAAGGTACAAAAAGGCTTTCCCTCCACTGGTTGTGGGAAAGATGTCCTTATATTATTAGATATATTACATGTGATGGCCGAAAAAACCTTTTGTATATGGTCCATTTCAAATTGTTAAGTCATCTTAGGAATAATAGGGTAGTCAACATACCAAATTATCTTTACAACTTGTTGAAATGAATGGCCTTAGAATACCAGAAAAGGCAATGTGATACTTCTCTTTCTCAACACTGCTTAGTTACCTTATTGATAAAAATAAGTCTAAGAATCCAATACGTGCAAGTGAGGTGGGAGGATTTTAAGGCATAAGAATGCAAAGACAATAATAGTTTGCTAGAAGCACCTGTAGTGCCTTGGGGATGTAGAAAACCAAATGAGCCTAAAAAGGAAAACCCTCATGTTTCACCTATGGCCCCACCTACCCGTAGCTAAGGCGAGCATGAAGAACCTATTGAGCCAAAGTCTAGGCCACCCATAAATGAGGAATTACCTTCTTCCTCTAAGTCATGAAAATATAAAGGCCAGAGAAGTAGTGTATCTACCTCCACTACACCCTCAAAACCAAAAGAAGATATCTCAAAGAAATAAAGAGATACTCAAAAGAAGAAAAAGAAAGATGTTCCTAAAAAGAAAAAGAGTGTTAAAAAGGAGTAAACACATAAATGTACCGATTGACATTATCCATTTGATCCTGACCACTAACATCATTTCATCCCAAATCATCCTTCGGTCTAACCATTTAATCAAATGCCCTTATCTGATTAAATTCATCAATATTCCTCTCTTAATTGAATAAATCAGTTATCCAATTAAGTCACCTCTTCTCGATAATTAAATTATCCATTTTGATCTAATTATCTGATTTAATTAAATAATTAATTTTATTTGATTAAATCTCTTATAGTCTATCTATTAAATTAAATAAATTAAAACCTTATTTAGTTTAATCTAACAATCATCCCTTTTAATTAAATAAATCATCAATCTTTATTTAATTAATCTCTTATCACATTCCTCTCATATTTGATTTAAATAAATCCACAAATTTCAATCAAATAGGTCACATCATTTAACCCCCTTCATTAAATTAATTAACTTTGATTAATTTAATCTCCTCTCATGTCCCATCCTCTAACTTTTACCACTTGCACATGAAAATAGATTTAATTGATTTATTAAATCTCTATTTTCCTCAACAAGGCATCTTTTGGGAATATTCTCCAAGTTTGAATTCAAAATACAAGTTGACATGTACATCCAACAAGGAATTTACTCTCTCTTACATGTCCTTTTCCTTGAGCCAAGTGGCATTGAATGCATTCTCTCTTCCCTCTTGCATGTCATTTCAACAAATTCAAAATTCAAAAATAGGCATTTATTGGCACAATCCTCAAAACTTGCACATCCTCCATCCACTCATAGGTTGACGAGTGGCATTTTTCCAATTGGATGAATGTTAGTCCCACATTGCTCTATTTTGGACATTCATCCATCTTGGCATTCTATAAATAAGAGGCTTCATTCCTCATTTTAGCATCCACAATTTGAGTAAACTTACTATGCTCAAATTATTAGCAAATTCCATCCATTATCATTGAATCTTAGCTAGGTTATGCAGATTTTTCCATTGGAGCACTCATCAAGCTTGCATCATAGGAGTTGGGAAAGGGCCAATTTTCACATCAAATTAGCACCAATTCCCCCATGGGATCAAGAGTTTGCTTGTTTAATTAGGATTCAATCTCTCTTTTATTGTTTTCTTATTGTGTTTTTCATCTCTTTTCCTAATTTAAACTATGCTAATGGATTTTATGGGGAATCCTTGTTCTTGCTTGCATTTCACCATCTAATGTGTTTGTTTATGTTGTTTTGCAGGTGTTAGGATCGGGGTTCAACATTTTGGCTCTAGAAGGAGGGAAACATCTCATTTTTAATCACGTTTTTCTAAACATTCTGCGTTTCTATTTTGTGCACAGGAAAATTCCAATGTTGGAAGCTCAACGTCACCATATAGCACTGTTGGCTCTCTAGCGTCGCCATATAGCACCACTAGAAATTCCAAACTACGATGCTTTATCCTTCCTGCCTAAAATTTTTGAATTTGAATTTTAAACAACGACGCTGGTGAAAAGGGCGATGCATTTGAGCTCACTGGTTCGGGTATAGAGCACCGCTGACTGGTAAGCAGCACTATACAACATTGCTGGAGAAATCAAACTGTGACATAGTCATGGGTTGTGTTAGCTCTCAAAAACACAGGCTTAATGCCTCAAGAGGTTGCCAATCTCTTGATACGCTTTAGGGTAACATACAAGGTCAAGAGAACTTAACCTTCTACTCTTCAGGTGCTGCTAACCTAGGTGGGTGTACCTTTCTGAATGAAGTAGACTTAACTTATGATTATCCTTTTGAAATGCTTTGTCCACAATGGCAGATGACAATGAACAAATGAAACCAAACTTGATAGCAATATTGTGATCTAAATCCTAAAATGCTTAATTAACAAATATAAAGAGACTGAATGAATTCAAATAATGAAATTGCAGAGACCAGTGCCTTGTTGGGTATGCGGAGTCAAATGAAACAGAAGTGGGCAACTTATTCTAGTAGAAAATCAAATTGTAGGATTATGATTTGTTCATAACTTGTATAAACAATGCAGGATTATGACTACTGAGCTCTTCTTTAATAATCCAAATGAATCATCCTGATTACTGTGATCAATGAAAAGGATTTAATCTCTACTTGAGAGAACCAGTTAATTAATCACACAAATGCAGAAAATGTGCTTTGAAAAACTGAACATAAACTTGTTATGCCAATTTAAACAACCAGAACAAATCAAAGTGGAGACAACTTCAACAATACTTTTCAATAAACTCAATAGATAATTGATACCAAAATAACCTACCACACTAGCTGATTCACATTGAATTCGCCATTTTAAAACATGCACATAGTCTCTGATAAGAGAAAATTATTCTACTGTAGCCATTCCTAATCTACTATATGTAATCTAAAATCTGATGCTCTTTTAATTACAACTGGGGTGCATATTTATACACCAACATTTAGGAAAATAAATCAAATTGGAAATCCATGTCAGCCACTGTAGAAATCGGGCAAAAACCAAGTCGGCCTATAATGGTTAAAATTCCATATGTCGACCCACAGTGTTTGAATATTAATCATCAATGGAATAGTTGCCAGGACAACTTGTAAGTATGTCGAAGGAAAAATAACGTCAATCGTTATCTGCCCGTGATCCCCTGTTCATCGCCGTGACCACCTGAGTCATGGAGATATCATATCAAAAACCCTTAGTCATACTGAGAGCACATATGTGTTACATTTGTTTTGATTGCTGAGACACAAGAATCCTCATACCGAAATGCTCCCTTTGTTTTATTCATTGTCGCCGTAGCTTCCATCTGTCGGGAAGACCTCTCACAGATTTTTACCTTGTTTCACCAAAAGTCACTCACCATATCTGAGTCACTGTGACAAAAGAAAAACTCTCGCCGAGAAGCATCTTTCATTGATTCATTGTCGCCGAGACATATCGCATTCAAGGAGACCTTATAGAGACTGCCCAAGATATACCAAGATCTCTCAACCAAACATATTGGTCGCCGAGACACAGCTAATATCTCGCCAAAAGCCGTTCAATAGAAACCCTTTAGTAACCCATCAGCAAGACACATATACTTCATTGAGACCTCTTGCTGCAAACATCAACTCTTACCGAAAGGTCTACGAGAGGAAATCCATGTGTAAGGTCGGCGAGACTGAAGGTCACTCGCCAAGACCTTACAACGATAGCAATATCTCCCACCGAAAGTCATCTGGAAAAATCTTATGTGCTCCGTCAGTGAGACAAATGATACTCGCCAAGACCCTTCACCGATAACCCATAGCCTTTGCCGATAGACCACCACAAGCATAGTCGGGGAAAAATATAGAACTTGGTGAGACTCTACCCCGATAGCCACAACATATGCCGATAGATGTCTCCATTGTCACCAAAACCATATGAACGTTACGCCGATAGCCCACAGGTGAAAACCAGTCACTATGATAGTACAAAGGTCTCGCCGAACGCTGCCTGCATACAAACTTCAATCGTTGCGACACAAATGAGTCTTGTCGATAGGTAACACAAACTCATGCAAGCGAAAAACGCAAAATTGATCGAGGAGACAAAAATGAACCAACACCAAGAAGGACCAAAATGTGGAAAATGTAGACATGAATTCAAAGGGGTAATATGGAAAAATATGAGTAGAAAGTGTTCAAGATGGAACTTATTTGGAAAAATATGAAAGGAAAACCTGTGAAAATATCAGATTTTAACAGTTCCAATAGTGGCTCCGTCTAGGGATGAATGATAGTGAGATCATTGCAAGGATCCAGAATATTTGGGTGAGCAGATCAGAAACAAAATGATGAGCCAGTGAGCAGAATGGAAAGGAAATGAAGCATGAAGGAATGAATGCAAAATGAATGCAAGATGGAAGTGGATGGAAAATGAGAGTGAAAAGGAGATGGGAAAAATCCTAAACTACTGTGCATGGAAAATAATTTTAAAGAGGAAAAGCAAGAGTTGTCCATGCACTAGCAACCCTTAATCCTCTATGCTTTGGTTTCACCTGTTATGAGCTGTTACAAACTGAAACTCAAACCAAGCTTTTCCCTATCAAACACCTGGTTTTGTATCGTGTTCATCAAATTCTTCTTGAAGATACTCATGCAATCTTTCCTGTCACTGTTATTGCAAGTTCTTAGAGTATCATCATGCTCGGTTTGGCTCAAAATCCCTACATCATCCTGTAATTCAAATTCTTCAACATCTTGGGACAAACCCCTGTTATTACCAACATACGAAATATACATATATTCAATGAAAAATTCCTCATTATCTTTCTCACCGTTGTGTATTGTAAAACACTCATTCAGTTGCATTGAAAATTCATCATCAGAGTGCTTCTCTTGAGAATCAATTTTTTTTTGTCATATCAACACTGTCTGAAACAAACAAATCTGAAACCTTTTGCACCTCTTTGATATCTCTATGACTCAAATCTTCAATATTAAGCATATATGAACCAATCAAATATGGAACACTATCATCCTTGGTATGCAAACAAATGTCTTCTTCACATGAATTTGAAATTTCAAAATCACATACCTCCTTTTGAACAAACACAAACTTTTGATCAATACCAAAAGTTTCACCATCATTCCAAGAAATGCATAGGGAGTCATAAGAATATTTACATAAAGATATTTCACTGTCAAAAAAAATGTAAGCTAGAGACAAAACTTCAAGATCACCTTCATGTGTATATCTCTGATATTCAAGAGTTAACAAATCCAAAATTTGCTCATAGCTAAGTAAACAAGTTTCCACATTTTCATTATTACGGTCATACTCATCACTTTTATCATCATAAAAAAGAGGCCCAGGATCATCAGAGAATGAAAAATTACCAGCACAGTCATTTGTTCCATAACTTGACACATCCCTTTGTTTATCTAAAAATACCTTTTGCTCAACATCAAGTGGATCTGAAAATACCTGAAATTCATTCTGGGGAGAACCTTTGCAAAACATTATCTGATCCTCTTTTAAATCTTCATCATGCAATGGGCCTAATAAAATTTGGAAACCATTCTCAAATCTGCAACCCTCCTCTTCATCGAATGTATCTTTGTATCTTTCAACTGTAGTTGGAGGCATTGTATATTCACTATCAACATCTCCCATTTCCTCTTCATCTTGATCTACATAAGAGGAAGAATAATCCCCTTGCCGTAAATCAAAATCTACAGGTGTATCTTCAAAATTTGAATGTTCATTGGATCCCTCATAACACACACTGCTCTCCCTATCACAATCTGTTATGCAAGAGAGATATCTTGTACCTTCATCTTCACTATGCAAGCTATCATAGGAATCATACTGACTTGCACATATCTCATCATTTGTTGGATGCATTGATTGATCAATTTCTCTATATTCATCAGAAATACAATCATTGGAATCAACATTGATAGTGTTCTCATACCCTATCTCCTCCATGGCATCAATGAACTTATTCAAGTGACCACATGCACGCTGTATTGACGACCATGACCAATAAGCTGATTCAGGCTTCCATACTTTTATGAACTGTGCAACAAAAAAGGGTCTTGTAGGCTTACAGTTAGGAGGAAATTGCATGAAGACACTTATCATCCTATTGTACAGAGAAGTCAAATCTTCTCCTTCATACTTCCTTATGCCAAAAAATGCATCCAAAAGATTTCTGACATATTCATCAGCATTAGATTGTTGGTTCTAATACATACCTTGTTGTAGATTCTGACTGACATCTTCAAGTGGGCTAGAATTATGCTGCATATGACATTGATCACATTGGAATTGTACTTGACACTAATCACATTGGCATTCTTGATAACTTGCCAACCTTTGTCCAGGAGGGACTGGATAAGCACTTACTTGCTCTGATGGTTGTGGAGGATAAGTGCTCTGCTGTGCATGATATGTATCACCTTCATTGTACAAATTTCCATTTGGAATATCAGGCACTCGAGGGGCCCAACACCTTCCCACATTTGTGTATTCATATTCATTGCATAATTCTCCTAATTGTAACGGTTGTTGGTCCAATTGCAACCTTTTCCTTTTCCATTCTTCTATTTCCTTTCTCTGAGACTCATATAGTGCTTTAACCTCTTCATAAGTTAAAGATTCATAATCAACTTGAGGAGTATCATGATCAATAGGTCCGCCCTGATTACCCTCCATTTTCATATCATTGTATGTCAACCTATTGCTACCAGGAGGAGCTCTAGTATGACCTCCCCTAAACTAAGATCTTCTTCCATTCATGATTAACAGCTGCAAAAATTATTTCAGAGTCGCCACCTAATTTTCCAAAAGTAGGAAAATGTTTTTTTCTGATCTTCTCCCAGCGGAATCACTCTTTCTGAGATTTCTCAAATTACAACCTTTTCTACACTGACTCTATATGATGGTCTTCAATCGAATTTTTTGATGTAATCCCCAACAGAGTCGCCAATTTGTTAGCTCTCAAAAATGTAGGCTGAATGCCTCAAGAGGCTACCAATCTCTTGATACGCTTTAGGGTAACAGACAAGGTCAAGAGAACTCAACCTTCTACTCTTCAGGTGCTGCTAACCTAGGCGGGTGTACCTTTCTGAATGAAGTAGACTTAACTTATGATTATCCTTCTGAAATGCTTTGTCCACAATGGCAGATGACAGTGAACAAATGAAACCAAACTTGATAGCAATATTGTGATCTAAATCCTAAAATGCTTAATTAATAGATATAAAGAGACCGAATGAATTCAAATAATGAAATTGCAGAGACTAGTGCCTTGTTGGGTATGCAGAGTCAAATGAAACAGAAGTGGGCAACTTATTCTAGCCAAAAATCAAATTGCAGGCATATAATCTGTTCATAACTTGTATAAACAATGCAGGATTATGACTACTGAGCTCTTCTTTAATAATCCAAATGAATCATCTTGATTACTGTGATCAATGAAAAGGATTTAATCTCTACTTGAGAGAACCATTTAATTAATCACACAAATGCAGCAAATGTGCTTTGACAAACTGAACATAAACTTGTAACAACCAGAACAAATCAAAGTGGAGACAGCTTCAACAACACTTTTCAATAAACTCAACAAACAATTGATACCAAAATAACCTGCCACACCAGCTGATTCACATTGAATTCACCATTTTAAAACATGCACAGTCTCTGATAAGAGAAAATTATTCTACTGTAGCCATTCCTAATCTACTGTATGTAATCTAAAATCTGATGCTCTTTTAATTACAATTGGGGTGCATATTTATACACCAGCATTTAGGAAAATAAATCAAATTGGAAATCCATGTCAGCCACCATAGAATTTGAGAAAAAACCAAGTCGGCCTGCAATGGTTAAAATTCCATATGTCGGCCCACAGTGTTTGAATATTAATCATCAATGGAACAGCCGCCAGGATAGCCTGTAAGTATGCCGAAGGAAAAATAACGTCAATCGCTATCTGCCCGCGATCCCCTGTTCATCGCCATGACCACCTGAGTCGTGGAGATATCATATCGAAAAACCTTAGTCATACTGAGAGCACATATGTGTTACATTTGTTCTGATCGCTGAGACACAAGAATCCTCATACCGAAATGCTCCCTTTGTTTTATTCATTGTTGTCGTAGCTTCCATCTGTTGGGAAGACCTCTAGTAGATTTTACCTTGTTTCACCGAAAGTCACTCACCATATCTGAGTCGCTGTGACAAAACAAAAACTCTCACCGAGAAGCATCTTTCATTGATTCATTGTCGCTGAGACATATTGCATTCGGGGAGATCTTATAGAGACTGCCCAAGATATATCGAGAGCTCTCAACCAAACATATTGGTCACCAAGACACAACCAATATCTCACCAAAAGCCGTTCAATAGAAACCCTTTAGTAACCCGTTGGTGAGACACATATTCTTCGCTGAGACCTCCTACCACAAACATCAAATCTTACTAAAAGGTCTATGAGAGGAAATCCATGTGTAACATCGGCGAGATTGAAGGTCACTCACCAAGACCTTACAATGATAGCAATATCTCCCACCGAAAGTCATCTGAAAAAATCTTATGTGCTCCGTCGGTGAGACAAATGATACTCGCCAAGACCCTTCACCGATAACCCATAGCCTTTGCAGATAGACCACCACAAGCATAGTCGGGGAAACATATAGAACTCGGTGAGACTCTACCCCGATAGCCACAACATATGCCGATAGATGTCTCCATTGTTGCCAAAACCATATGAATGTTACGCCGATAGCCCGCAGGTGAAAACCAATCACTGTGACAGTACAAAGGTCCCGCTGAACGCCGCTTGCATAGAAACTTCAATCGTTGTGATACAAATGAGTCTTGCCGATAAGCAACATAGACTCATGTAAGCGGAAAATGCAAAATTGATCGGAGTGACAAAAATGAACCAACACCAACAAGGACCAAAATGTGGAAAATGCAGACATGAATTCAAAGGGGCAATATGGAAAAATATGAGTAGAAAGTGTTCAAGATGGAACTTATTTGGAAAAATATGAAAGGAAAACCTGTGAAAATATTAGATTTTAACAGTTCCAACAGGTTGCACCGCTGGTAGGGAGTAAAAAATTGGAATTTCATTTTAGCATGTGCCTTTTGTCAAATGATAAGTTTACCTTCTGTTTTTTGCTTTTTAACCTTTGTGTTTTGCAAAATTTGACTAATTTTCTTTCTTGTAGGTTGGATCAATTAAAAAAAAAAAAAGAGAAGCATGATGATGGTATTTCACAAAATCAAAGTGTTTTTAAAACTTTAGTGTTTGTTTAACACTCTTAGGAAACTGTTCTCTTCTTACTTAGGATACTAATTTCGTTTGGGCTTTTAAAAAGAACCTTTTCAATTTTTTGCAAAGGCTTAAAATGAACATTAGGACTACAACTTACTAGAGTTTGTTTTTTGGTTAAAAATTGAACAAAACAACTCTCACTTGTCCTTTGGTGCTTTAAAAAGAACTCACAATTGCTTTGTGGCTCTAAAATGAACAAGTTCAACATTGTTTTCATGATGGCTTACCTAAACTAACTTCATTGAAAAAGGACGTATGCGCTTCTCTCGCACTTTATAGCGATCTTGAGAATCAAAAGGCCTTTTTTGTGATTTTAGGTTGAGATAAAGCAATCACCTCCACATTTCATTTTGGGTTTAGAATTGAACAAAACATTGTGCGAGTGTGAGTAGAGAATTATTGCGTACATTCTCTCTCTTTGTGTTGCAAACAAAGATTGATCGAGTTATAGATATTGTCTTTACTCGCTTTTGTTTATCTTAGAAGGCCTGCCTTGGGGAAAAAGTACTCACTCAAGGGAACGACTCAACTGGCAACACTCTAAAGCCAAGACTATTTCCAACCGGGATATAAATGTGGGTATTGGAATAAATGGCAATATCACGTGGTTGGCTCCGATGAGATGGATCTAAAAAGGGACTCTCGCCGTATGGGTCAATCTCCACGAATGGAAAGTCCTAATTAAAACCCATGTTTTAGAATTGCCAAAATCCCTGATCTATTTGTTGGTGCAAGAACGGTCGTTCTGAAGCCACCCCACACTTTTACGGTCTTTTAGTAGAAATGGAAAGCATGCCATGGGAGTTTCATGGGTGTTGATGCTCGGATGCCCCGTATAAGTGAGTGGCATGGAGGGGAGCCAGTGGGGTCAAGCATCTAACCATTCGCTAAAGATAAGCATAGCTGGACTTGTCCAAGTGGGGACTCAACAAATATTGTCTTCCATATCCATAGGGTTGTACTTATTCTTGGTTACAAAATGCTTTGCTTGTTCGAAAACATCTTGGAAAAAAACACTTAAACTTTATCATCAAAATTTCAAACCCTTTAGGAGACAAATACAATTGACCCAATTCATGTGTTATTGCTTGCCCTTGGGATTCTATCCTTAGAGGTTTCAAAACACTTGGATTACATCTCAATTTGTATACTTTGTGGGATTCGAAGAAATTAAGACATTGGAAATCTAGTTTGGAAACCTAATCAAAGAAAGTGTTTGTGGTAAAATAAAGTCACTAAGCAAAGATAACAAAATGGACTCTCACATGTGTTGAAACTCACGATTTCCAAGAAATTCAAATCCCAAAACGAAAGTCCTTGATTCAAAATCCAGAAATGTATGCTCAAATTGAAACACTTCTTAGTCATAAAGGTCCATAGAAGCATTGAATTTTCTTCAATACCGAGGTCTAGGTAAACAAAGCGTCTTTTTTAGGTTCATCCTAGGATCAAAAGAAATCAAAATATTTTTTCACCCATCCTTCAAACATAAAAAATCATCTCATCATCATCTTTTGAGAAATCTTGAAATTATCCTCCATGCTAGGCTTTTTGGCAAAAATCAAAATCATCAAATCCTTGAGACAAAATCCTTGAAATATTTATCCAATCATCTTTAGCTATGTATGTGTAGATGCATCCTTTTGCATATGCTTAACCATCTTGTTTCGCTAGGTATATTTAGATGCATCCTTCTTCATATGCTTGGTTAAATTATCATCTTGTTTGCATAGGTGTGGGTAGATGCATCCTTCTCCCTACACATATCCAAATTATCATCCTTTGAACAAATCTACCCCTTAGATAATCATCCAACATCTTAGGGTCTATTTGTTCAATTAAAGCAAACTGAAATCAATCAATCAAGGGAAATCCAAAGAATCAAAATAAAAATCCAAAACATATCTGAAAGTCCCAAAAGTCTAGCATCCCCCTCAAGATTTATCAAAAGATCAAAACATCCACATCATCCATCTCTTGCATCATCGTCATATCACCTTTTGATCCTCAAGATATCCTAAAATTTTCTCTTTTGTGCATAAAATAAAGATCAATCCAAAGAATTAGAGATTCATCTCCCATATTCTTGAAAATTTATCCTTGTTTTATGGTTCAAACTATATCTCAATACAAGAAGAACATGGAAGCCGACAAAGAAACACCCGCTTCAAGTGACCTAAGCCAAACAAATGCCAAAATGAATCCAGTCAAGTCAATCAATCCTTTGACTATCTCATCATCACAAAATCCACAAGAGGAAATTCAAGAAGATCTTACCTTTGGGATGTTGCATGAAGAAATAACCAAAATGCTCCAAAATCTGGAAAACCATAAGATCATCAACATCATGATGAGGCTTAACCCTTCACTATACATGCTTGAACTAGCAAAACAATGGGAAAAATTACCTTTTGATTTCGATGTGAGCTCTATAGTGGAACCATCTTTGGAGGTTATGCCTCTAATTTCATCCACACTCCCCATCTCATCCACACCCCCATCCCAAAACATCACTCAAAACATTCCGCAAATCACAACATCTTTAGCTCCAACTCAACCTAATGTTAATAAGGGAAATGCATTTCTTAATGCTATTCAAACACACCCCCTTGTTAATAATCAAGACTTAGATGCAAACACTATCTTGGATAAAATCATACCCCAAAATCCATTACATAAGTATGTCCCTCTCACTTTCCATAATGATCCATCATCATCATCCTTCCATGCAACACCTCAAACTTCTCTCCTCACGAATTCGCAAGAGGAAGGTGACATGTTCGGACCTGGGGGAATTTTTGACACCACATCATTTTCTCAAGAACTAACACCCTTCACATTTTCACCCCTCCCACCATTGCCACCATTAAATCCACACCTCTACTTGGCTTGGGGCTTCCACCTTTACCAAATATCAATCAAACCAACATTCCAAACACCAATCAAAACATCATGCCAAACTCTCAAAACTTGTCATCAATATCGCAACAACAGATGACAACTACACAAGCAATCGCGACATCATCAACCACCCCCCTAACATCTCAAAGCATGGTCTCTCAAGGACCAACCACATCAACAACACCATTCACCACTCAAACCACCAACATGACATCACCGCTCACCACCACCACAAACGCCATTTCAAATCCACCACCACCCCCACCACCACTAAACTCTAATTTATCAAACCAATACAACATGGCATTGCAAGCTACTCACCAAGCTGCTTATCAAAAGGAATTCCTACAAATGCAAAAGAAAAAATATGCACAAATAACTACTCAACAAGCCACACAAGTAGTGCAAAATTCCCAAACTACCCAAATTGCACAACAAGCGCAATAGGTCGCACAATCCCAAGCCTTATTGTAACAACAACAACAAAAAGCTGCTCAAGTTGTGCAAGTTTCTCAAGCAAGCCAAGTCACATTACAAGCACAAAAGGCTACTCAATCCCAAATTCTATTGCAACAACAAGCGGCACAAGAAGTCCAACAAGCCCAAGCACAAGTAGCGCAAGCACAAGCTCAAGCTCAGGTGCATGCCCAATACCAAGCACAACAAGCACAAGCACAGGCACAACTTCTTGCACAAAAACAAGCAGCACAACTACAAGCATATCAACAAGCAATAAAACAATATCAAGAGCAGCAAGAAGCAACCCAATTGGAAACCCAACAATAAGCACAACAACAATCTCAACAACAGGAAATCCTAGCACAACAACAAAAAGCACAACGACAAGCTCAACAACAAGCAATCCTAGCACAACAACAACAAGATCAACAACAAGTGTTGTTTATACAACAACAAGTGCAAGCATACCTAGCTCGACAAAATGTGCAAATACCATCAAATAACACACCAACCAATCCACCCATCCAACCCACAATCAAAAAACCCTAGAACACCTTCATCCCACTCCTTGATCCACAAAATGACGTAACGACACAAATCAGGTTGCTCTCGCAACAAGTGCTCGATCTTCAATCAGGGTGAACCACAAAAACACCAAGCAACTTGTGTCCCTATCCATTTGACAGGAGCCTTGTGATGAAACCATTCACTAAGTGATTTGAGATCCCCAAGTTTGACAAATATCATGGGATGGGAAACCCTAAAGATCACATCAAGGAATTCCAGGTTCATTGCATGGAAGTCGCATACAACGATACTTATATGATGTAGCTATTCCCTAGGAGTTTGGCTGGCCATGCTATGGAATGGTTCTCTTGCCTACCCATAGACATCAAAACATTCCAAGAAATTATAGATGCATTCATTAAAAACTACGCATGCAATAATGAAATGGATGTTAGTCTAGAAGAACTCTCAGCTTTGAAACAAGGTAAGAATGAATCATTCGCTTCATTCCTACAACGATGGCGATCCAAGGCCAATCGGAGCAAATGGACCATGCCCAAGGAACAACAAGTTTGCACCATTATATCCAACCTTGATGACCTCTTGGCATTTCATCTTAAGGTACAAGGGATCACCAATATGACCAGTTGATCTCCAAGGTGCTCAACATTGAACGAGCCCTTCTGGCACAACTGGCAGGATCAACTTCATACCTCGAACAACAAAACAACCACCCACCCACCAATTACAATGATAAACCTCACACGTGGGAAATGAAAAAAATGTTACTAATGATGGTGTTTTCGATGTCAAAGTGGTCATCAGTGCCCCACGCCAAAACACACCCACACCACAAATCCAAATCCAACACCAAAACAATCATCAGACAACACAACAACCAAACAACAATCAGGAAATCAATAATCTCAATGATCAAAGGGGACCACCCCAACAAAACAAGAATTACCCCAAGTGAAAGTACACTGCTCAGGGGGAACCACTTGAAGTCATCATGAAGAAGTTGATAAACGAAAAAATCATCAAAGTGCCCACCTATGAGAATTACCAAGAACCGGATGTGAAACCTCCTTGGTATAATGAGAATCAACTTTGTGACTTCCATAAAATCAAAGGGCATACCACAAATAGTTGTATGAGGTTAAAAAACATAATTCAAGATCTCATTGATCAAAGAATTATAAATGTGGAACAACCAACAGGAAACCAAAACCTTAATATATACACCAATTTGATGCCTAACCATGGCAATAAAGGGAATAATAACACAGATAAGGGGAAAGAAACCTTCACAAATGTAAATCATGTATATTAAACTATCATTGCTTCCCTAGAGGAACACTGCACTACCATCACCATCAAAGGAGCCCATGCTGATTGTGGAGTCACCACAAGAGGCAGCAAAGTTACCATCGTAGGATCATCCTAGGAAAACAAAGTCCCTACACCTAGATCTGTCCCCAATGGATACAATGTCCTAGATCAGCTCAAAAGAACACCAACACAAATCTCCATCATGGAGTTACTAAAAATATCATCTTTCCATAAGAGAATCCTAGAAGAAGCATTGGCTTCATCCACTGTCCCCGCATATCTTGATGTAGAAAAATTCCAAGCTATGGTCATAAATATCATTACACCAAATCTCCTCACATTCTCTGACCAGGATTTCCCTGCTCAACCATCTCACAACTATACACTCCACTTAGAAGTTCTAGTGCACAAAATAAAAGTCAAACGAGTCTTGGTGGATGGAGGTGCAGGCTTGAATATATGTTCTCTCAAGCTCAACAAACAATTAAAAATCTGAGGATTCTATCGACAAAGGAAAGGGTATCACAATAAGAGCATATGATGATCAAGAAAGAATGTCCCAAGGCACAATCAAAATCCCTATTCAGGTAGGGCCAACCATCATGCAAACCACTTGTCAGGTCCTAGACCTCGACCTACTATATAACATCCTCCTAGGATGCCCATGGATTCATGCGATGAAAGCAGTAGCATCAACTTTCCATCAATGTGTTAAATTTACATGAGGGACAAGAAGTCACCATCCATGGAGATCTCGAACCCTTCTCCTATTGCAAAAAACTTGAAGAAAAGTACTATAAAATCCCCCAAGTACCAAAAAATGATGAGGGCCCATCTACACCATACATTGATCCCGCCACTCTCACATCCACTTCTGCGACATAGACACCCGTCACTCCCACCATTCCCACTATTTCTGAAATTAAGGTCATCATCCAATATAACGGTTGTGGAAACTACATGATCCCTAAAAATGATTTTGTGGTAGGAGAGTTACCACAATCTCCTAGATCACAGAGACGCCCACAAATAAATGAAGCCTCCACATCCCAAACATCTCTTAAAGACTATCCCAACTTTACAAGTTGGGGAGATCTTGGCCAAGAAGTTATTGAGGCAGATCCATCTCATATGCTATATCAAGATGAGAGACAAGTAGCTGATTTACCAATGGATGACAGAAGCAAGGGTCTACAAATGATGCTCGCAATGGGCTATGACAGAAATCAAAGACTTGGAAAAAATGACAATGGGCTTATAATACCTATCATTCCAGAGACTTGAATGAAAAATCTTGGCCTTGGATATACCCCTCTGAGTATAACCATACGTGGCCGAAATCCTCTAGTTAGAAGGGTTAATAATCCTCAACCAATGGCAGGTGAACTGTGCTTACCAGTATCTACAGGTCACGTCATAGATAACTTCACATTTGATATAACCGATGTCTATAGTAGTAGTGATGACGAGGATCCCATGACCAACTTACCTAGGCTATTTGAGGATACCACTCTTTTCATGATTTGCACCCTATCTTTTGAATCAGACCACCAAAATCAGGAAATCCACCTAGTATACCCCCAACTCATCGACTATGACCAACAAGGACCACCAGTTCTTGATACATTCAAAAATGATGAGGCGCTCTCAAAATTCATGGGACTATGGGATAACATTCCATGTGGGGATCACAAAGCAGGGTTCATAATGGAGCTAGATACACATGCCTATTATGGGGAAATGATTGAATCCCTTAGTCGCAAAAGTGAAAAATTAAGAATAATATCTAAGTCCTTGAGTGAAAACCACACTATGGCACTCTCCAACCAAAAAAAAGTAAAAATAAAGGACGCATCCAATGGTGAAAACCCCTCCGAGGCACCCGAGGATGGGGGATTCAATCTTCCTTTCAGAGCTCTTCATTAAGAAAAATCAGCAGTCTTGGCAGAAAGGCGCAATCCGGTCAATCTAGGAATAGAGGAAACCCCGCACATCACATTCTATGCGGAGTCATTACTATCAGAGGAACAAGATCTCCTAGCAGCCTTCCTAAGAGAAAGATAGATAAACTTTGCATGGAGTTATGCTGACATGTCAGAGCTTGATCCATAAATCGTGGTTCACCACTTAGCAGTATATCTAGAAGCAAAGCCTGTTAAACAAAAGCTTCAAAAAATGCACCCTTAGATCACCTTATTAGTCAAAATGGAGTTAAAAAATCTATTAGATGTGGGATTCATCTGACCGATAGATTATCTAGAATGGGTGTCAAACTTGGTACCTATCTCAAAACCCGATGGGGGCATCAAAATTTGCATAGACTTCAGAGACTTGAATAAAGCATGTCTGAAAGATGACTTCCCACTTCCAAACATTGACATGATAGTAGACATGATAGGTGGACATGAAATTTTGTCACTAATAGACGGATTCTCAGGGTACAATCAGATCATGATAGCTAAAGAGGACCAACATAAGATGGCTTTCACTTGTCCATGGGGGACTTACTGCTAGAATATGATGCCATTCGGCTTAAAGAATGAAGGAGAAACATACCAAAGGGCCATGACATTAATCTTCCATTGCATGATCCATAAGATGGTTGAAGATTATGTTGATGACATTCTAGCCAAGTCCAGAAAGATAAAAGATCACATAGCAACCTGAAGTGCCATTTTTGACAGGCTGGAAGAGTACAAAGTCAAATTAAACCCAAAGAAGTGTGTCTTTGGCGTACAATTAGGAAAACTGCTAGGATACATAGTATCAATGAGGGGTATTGAGGTAGATCCATCAAAGATAAAAGCAATCCTCAAAGTGGAGGCACCAAAAACATTAAAGCAATTGAGAGGTCTCCAAGGCAAGCTCCAATCCATTCGAAGATTCATAGCATAGCTGGCAGACAAATAGAAGCCATATTCTCACCTACTTCACAAGGGAGTAGCGTACAAATGGGATAACAAGTGTGAAGAGGAATTCAATAAAGTCAAAGAATATTTACTTACACCACCGGTCTTAATGCCACCAATCCTAAGAAAACCATTAATTATCTACGTATCAGCAATAATAGTAGCCCTTGGAGCTCTCCTAGCTCAGCATGATGAAAATGGAACAGAAAGGGCTATCTATTACATTAGCAGAACAATGGTTGGGAATGAGGTAAACTACTCATTCATAGAGAAAGCATGTTTAGCAGTAGTTTTTGCATCATAGAAATTTAGACATTACATGTTGGCATGCAAAATAAAACTCATCGCCAAAATCGACCCTCTCAAGTACCTACTATCAAAGGAAATGCTCACAGGAAGAATGGCCAAATGGGTGATGATACTATCAAAATATGACATTGAATATGTGGAGTGGAAAGCAATCAAAGGCAAAGTTATCGTAGATCAACTTGCAGAAGCACCAATCTATTCAGAGAATCCTCTCATTTCAGAGTTTCCAGATGAATCTATTTTCATTCTCAACGTAGCTGACCACTGGAAACTATATTTTGATGGCTCATACAAATAACATGGATCAAGAGCTAGTGTCTTCTTTATCACCCCACAAGGGGACTGCATACCAAGATCCTACAAACTGGCGTTTCCTTGCACCAATAACATTGCAGAATATGAGGCTTTAACCATAGGTCTTAGAATAGTAGTACAGTGGAACATTATAGCTCTCAGAGTATACAGAGACTCCCAATTGATAATAAATCAAGTGAACGATGAATACCAGACCAAGGACGACAAGCTCACTCCATACAAGAAATTGGTGAAGACTCTCAAAGAATCTTTCATCGAAATTATGTTTGAGCAGATTCCTAGAGCCAACAATAGAGCAGCAGATGCCATGGCAACAATTGGATCCTTACTGGATATCCCCCACAACGTTCTAAAATATGAATTTCTGATAGAGCAGCTTCTCGTGCCCACATTCGAG
The DNA here is from genome assembly GCA_007258455.2 of Sequoia sempervirens. NCBI lineage: Eukaryota > Viridiplantae > Streptophyta > Pinopsida > Cupressales > Cupressaceae > Sequoia > Sequoia sempervirens. Next base: position 55,479,719 of record VDFB02168118.1, read on the forward strand.
GTACCAAAATCAAAATTCGTGTGCAAAATCATTGGTCCCGATGATCCTTGGTACCATGACATTTATACATACCTTCAAATATGATTCATACCTGCCGACTTACCCTCAAACCTAAAATGAACCTTTGTCAAAAAGGCATCCCAATTTTTCATCCTAGGACATACTACACTGCTTAAACGCTGAGGAGGCATTGATTGCTCTAATTGAAGTACATAACAGTATCTGTGATTCGCACTCAAGTGGAATGACTATATCCAAGAAATTGTTGAGGATGGGGTATTATTGGCCCACAATGGAAAGAGAAGCACATGACTATGTCAGAAAGTGTCTACAATGTCAATATCATGGGGACCTCATCCATGCTCTAGCTCAAGAGCTTCATCCCATCCTCACACCATGGCCCTTTTCACAGTGGGGACTCAATCTCATCAGAAAAATCACACCCACTTCATCTAATGGCCACAAATTCATCATAACTGCCACATAGTACTTTACTAAATGGGTGGAAGCCATACCCATGACATATATAACTAGGAAGCAGATATCAAAGTTCATCTTGAACTATCTCATTTTACACTATGGTGTTCCACAAGCCATTATCTCAGATAATGGGACACCATTTAAGAATCAGGAGGTCTGTGACTTATGCGAAAAATTCAAAATCTAACATCGCTTCTCCACCCCACACTATCCCCAAGGAAATGGCCAAGCAGAAGCTACAAACAAAACCATTTTGAAAATCCTCAAGAAAACAGTCAATGACGCAGGTCGTGACTGGCATCTACAGCTTAATCCTGCCCTCTAGGCCTATCGAACCAGTATCCGCACACCCACCGGTGCCACCACTTTTTCCCTAGTCTACGTATCAGAAGTAGTACTCCCCATTGAGATCGAGCTCCCATCACTCAGGATATCATTGCAAAACCTCATCACGGATGAAGAGTACTGAGTATCAAGACTAAATGAGTTGGAGCTACTAGATGAGTAGCACATAAACACCTTAAATCATTTGCAAGTCTATCAGAATAGACTCAAAAGGAGCTACAATATGAAAATCAGAAGTAGGACTTTCCAAGTCGAAGAACTAGTATTAAAGGAAAATCAGAAGAATTTCCCAAACCCAAGTAGCAAAGGAAAATTTGAACCCAATTGGTTGGGACCATTCGTTATCACAACAAGTTATAAGTCAGGGACATATCAGTTATCAACACCTGAAGGGGAACCTTTGCAAGAGCCCATGAATAACACTCATCTCAAAAAGTTTTATGCCTAAATCTTTCAAGGTATAGAACCAAAAAATCCAAAAAAATTAGAAAATGTCCTGAAAAAATGGTTACTTCGCAAAAACTTGGAAAACAGGCCTTTGGTGACAACAAAAAAATCCAAAAATCCAAAAAAATCAGAAAAAGGATAAAAAATAGTAAAGAAAAAAATCATCCTCTAGTGAAAACCACTTCGGTGGCACTTTAGACAAGTACCTTAGTGAAAACCTGGCAAACAAATGCCTTGTGTAAATAAGCACCTTCCATCCACCAGGATCTTTATGGCTTGTTTTACATCATCCATCCATTACGTTTCCATCATCCATCACATTCAAATCTTCATCCATCACTCATCCACCTGTATCTACATCATAGCTTGGTCTTGTGTTCGTATCATGATCCCTCCTACTACTACTTGTCCCATCCTCAAGGTTAGTTTGTCTTTCCTTTATCGGAGTAGTCTATTGCATCACTCTAGGGGCATGTTCTCATCGGATCAGATTCATGTATATTCTTGAAGTCCTAAACATCAGAAAATCCAAAAACATCAAAAAATAGAAAATCCAAAAACATTAAAACATTAGAAAATTCAAAAACATCAAAACATAAAAAATCCAAAAACATCAGAACATATCAAAATCCCAAAAACAGGTCAAAAAGTCGATCAAAAAGTCAAAAATGAAGTCGTCTTGTCGAACTACAGGTGTTTGAGCCTTGAACGTAGGCAAGGTTGATCTTTGATCATCCCCCGAGACACTTAGGTCAGTCCTTTAGTAGTCTATCATAATAAACAGACATCTCATCATGTATAGCTTCATTTGTAAACTGGTCAAGTTGTTAGTCGAACTACGTGGTCTCTGCATGTATAAAGTAGGCAATGTTGATCAGCCCCCAAGGCCCCTAGGATAGGTCCTTAGGTTAGTCTCTTGGTCAAAATCTCAGAAAACCCCAAAACATCGAAAAATTGAAAATCAAAACATTTGAAAATATCGAAAAATACCAAAAATAGCCTCAAAACATTTCAAAACTCCAAAAACATCCAAATATTTGAAAAAATCCATCAGTCTCATCTCGCTTGCATCCCCAATAACATCACTCATAGTAAACGATCATCATCCTCAATCTTTGGTAAGACAATAAAAAACAAGTCTAGTAGGTGAAAAGTGAAAACTCAAAGTGTCAAGTCTTAGGTCTAAGTCAGTACATAAACAAGTGGGTCAACTCTTTGTGTCAATAACCTATCATCCAATTGGTCCCATATCAATCATCTGATAACATCATTTCCTAGGATGTATCCTTCCTACAATGGGCATTATTTATCAGAAAGAACACTTTACATAAAAAAAATGACGTGCCACCATCCACTAACCTATCCTAGGATGTATCCTTCCTATAATGGGCATTATCTTTTGGCAATAGTTTCGGTTCTTATCCTTAGAAAAAAGACATTTCCTTTTGGTTAGCAGTATTGAACATCATCTTGTTTGTTTACTTTATCTTGGTATTTTGACTTATCTCTTTGCACTCATTCCAATAACCTCTCGATGATGTCCAAATAAAGGGATTTAGAGAGATAGGAATGGGGCAACGCTCATTATCTTTTGTCTGTTGTACTTGTTGGATGTTCTTGTAATATAACCTTGGCGAATAATTGCTTTGTTAGGTATGTATGGAGGAAGTTTTGGGCAACTTGTTGACTATTGCATTGATAGGTTATACATTTTCGTGTTTTGTTCTGAGGTGTTTGAAACTTCTAAAGTGCATCCTAGCAAGGTTTTCATATGTTAGGTGTGAACAAGGATAATCCTATCTATTTGTCAAGTCAAAGTCCATCACACTAGGTACAATGCCATCCTGGTTCTCTATACCGTGATGCATCGTACCACATGTGTCATCAAACATAAGGAAATTGGCCCTTTGAAAATCCCAAATCCTCGGCAAGTAATCATCATCATTTGCATATTCATCATCTTGTGTCTTGTTGAAATGACTTCTTCTCTTTCATTCCTTCTTGCTCATCATGCTAACAAGGTACTATGACAGTTGATTATTATCATCATCATCATCGATCCTGCGTCCATAAATCATTAGCATATTGCATAAACATATCATATAGGAAACACATGCATTGCATTTTCATCATCATATAATATGTTATTAGAAGCATTCTTCATAGATTAGAACATCCCTTTCTCATTACATTGCATCCATTTTTTGCATCACATTACATTCATCACATAAATCATTGCATAATATTCATGTGCATAGACATTTCATAGTCACTTCATATTTTCATTTACTACATAATCATATATAATAGGTACATAAGCATTATAGATAATCCATTGCATAAATACTCGCATAAAATCATAAAGTCATCTCAAACATTATGTTCATTTTGCATAAAACATCATCATATCATTTAGTACATCACAGTAAATGCATCACATACATTACATTATCATTTAACATGTTTAGGATAATATTTGTTATTCTAAGCATCTTAAAACCATCTCATTCTCGTCATCAATACACATCATATAAAAAACGACCATTGCATTTACATTTCATTATAGCGTCCATTAATCATCCATATCATCTCATAAAAAGCATCACAATCATTTTTTTACATTTCATTGCATAAATCATTCCACATCATTATAAGCATAAATAGAAACATAAAAATCCATTACATGCAAAGCGTACATCCATCCATAATCATTTCATATATAAGTAGGATTCACATCATTTCACATATACACCATAGATTATCTCCATATCATTTTGCATATTGCATATTACATATCATATCATTTCAAATCATCATATAGATTCTAGCATCATTACGCATCACATAAATACATTTGCATATCATAAGTCAACAACATAATATAGATTTGTTAGTCATAATCATTACATAATGCATATATCATCGGAAATAAATGCATCCATAAACACATCATATAGCACCATAACTTCATTGCACAACATATAGAAGTAGAATCATCCATACATGCATAAATAAATGATACACACACATCACATCATATCAAAACCATCATCTCATATATATATCATCATCGAATAATTGTCATAGTACAAAATAATCGGATCATTGTACATGTATGTCAATCAGTACAAAAAGGCGCATTAGGCTATCAAAAAGGAGCCCATAGGACACAAAAAAATGATATCAGCTCGATCAAAAAGAGACCTAACCCTCTTGTCTGCTGCCCTCGCCCCTATCACTGTGACCCTCTGCTAGTCTGTAATTGGTCCGCTGTGAGTACTCTGGGACCTGTGCTACTCTAGGTACAGCCTAATGATAATGCATACGGTAATAATCTGCCTCTCGCATGGCCTCCCTATAAGACCGAATGGACACTATACTCTGAGAGGAGGAGGTTGCCATGCTCTCCAACTATTGTCTCTGGCCCATCTCTGTGGCCGCTTCTAACTTTGTAGCTTGTCTCTGCAGTATGGCCTGATCCCTCTCGGCTCTAACCTGGTCCCTCTTGATTTGCACCCAATCTCTCTCCCTTATCAAAGTTTGCACCTGGGCCTGCAGCTGCACAATCAATGTATCTCGAGGGTCCGCCTGCCCTGCTGGTTGTACTAGTGGGGGCTACACCTAGGGTTGCACATGAGGCTGATCGTCACCCCCAGCTCGTGGTGGTACATCTACCTAAGCCTATTTCTGGCTTGCAACCTGCTCCTTATATTGCATCTGCACATCGGCCTAACCTAGCTGAACTGGTTGAACTAGAGCCCTAGCTGGCTAGTCCTATTGTGCACCGTCTCTCTATCCTTGTCGTCCCCCTCTGCCTCTCATCCTCTTCTGATCGGAGACTACTCCTGGAACTGTCAACCATAGGGGAGGCCGAAACCAATCCCTGTATGCCTGTGTGACACCTGGATCCGCAGGCCCCTGATCATAAGCCCATGGCCGAGCCAACAAATGTCTAAATCTGTCCACGGCCTCGGCAGTAGGAATCTATCACCCCCATGAAACCTGTGACATGGTTTGGAAAAATATGGCCACATAATCATCGTCTGGCCGATCTTAAGGCTTACTAAACTGGTGTTGAATGTTCCTGGGCAGATATCTCTCTATCATCATGTGCTCTTGCCCTTGCATGAAGCGGTCCTGGCAGGAAAAGAAAATTTGATCTGCATCATCCGCCCATCCAGACTGACCAAGGTACATATGCCATATAAACACCTGCATCTCATCTAGGACCCTCCTCTAATAGGGAATCTTGTGCTTTCTCGTGTGTGTGAAGGACACACCACCTCTGTAATGCCATATGAGGGGATCATCAAGCCCCATTGGTACTACAACAACCTATGGCTGAAAGATAGCAATGTGCTCCCACGTCCATATGTGGAGGAGTGTGACGCTGCTCTGAGTGCTCTACCATCCAGGTAGATGTACTCATGAATATCTCTGTACAGTGAAGCAAGAAGAACCGACCCCCAAGCAAAATGAGTAGGCCTGTCACGCATCACCATGCGCTCCCAACAGAGTCCCCAACTAGGACTGAAGTATTGGCCTCGTTGATCTAGGGCAACAAGACTTGATATAATGGCCACAAGAACCAAGCGGAAGGGAGGGGCCAAAGCCCTATGAAGCTCAAGCTTGATCTACCCCTCGAAAATAATAATGTCCTATGTGGCAAGGACTATGTGACAGGAATTCCACTCCTCATCTATATCAAAAATAATGCACTGACCATGAATTGGTAATCTCAAGACACACCAAACGTCCTCCAAGGTGATGGTGGCCTCGCCGGTGGGAAGGTGGAGAGACAAGGTCTTGCTGTGCCATCTCTTGGCAAGTGCTGACATCATCCCAAGGTGGGTGCACACGAGTGCTGCGTAGGTGATGTACCACAACCCCATGTCTCATAATCGATCCTGATCTCTATCACTGAGGTCTCGCAAGTAACCAAAGAGATCTCACAACCTATGCTTTGGGAATAGACCTCCCTTGTCGTGTCTTGCATCAGGAAGGGTCATCATGTTAAAAATTTTGAATTTTTTTTGTCAGGCATCCAAGAAACCACTCTAGTGTCACTATCTGTGAAGGCGTTGTAGTTTTATTTTTATCAAACTATGACGTTGGGGCACAAAATGCCGAAAGCGAACTACAGCAGTGCACTTTCGTTCCGAGCGACATAGTTTGAAAAGATTCCTATCATTAAGGCATCATTGCGTCGCACTTTGGAAATGAACCCGCAGGCCATTACCTCAGCGTCAGAGTTTGGAATTTATTTTCAAACTCCAAACTCCACCGCCGCGGCGCAATATGACACTGAGCGGCGCAGTTTGATTTTTGAGTGACGCTATATAGTGCCGCTACAGAATGACTAACTTTGAAAGCAATAAATGAACGCTAAAAACAAAAAATAAAGCTCAAGTAAGGATCACTTACCGGTGCCCCCATGTCGGGTGGCCACTGGTATGTCCAAACTCGGTCAAAAATGTGCATCAAGAGCTATCATTGCACCATATCATCAGGAGGTCAGAGCTCAAATCTCAAGGTTGCTAGATGGTTTTGTGTGAAAATGAATTGAAAGTGACCCCTCTGAGCCTTTTTAAGCTTGAAAATTAGGGTTTTTTTCACCCTAATTGGCTATCCTGCTAGGGTTTTGGACCCTCGAACATGTTTTTGTCTAGTTGAGGCCTTTTTTACATCGTTTTATTGCATTTAGACACGTTTTTGGTCTCTTGGAGCCTTTTTGGACCTGTCAGGCACCTTGTCCTCTTTTTTTGCGAGATCATCCAAAAATTGAAATTTTCATCCAATCTCTCGAGGGGGCAATATATTCGCATGTTTTCTCTCACTGGGCAGCAGTGGGGCAAGATTTTTAATTTTTTTTTTGGTTTTGATCGAGATCGTTTATTCTTTGAACCAAAGAAACAAGTGCATTGCTTCAAAGAGGGGCAAAATGTAGACACGTAAAATGTACTGATTGACATTGTGCATCTGATCCTGACCACTAACATCGTTTCATCCTGAATCATCCTTCGGTCTGACCATTTATTCAAATACCCTTATCTGATTAAATTCATCAATATTCCTCTCTTAATTGAATAAATCAGTTATCCAATTAAGTCACCTCTTCTCGATAATTAAATTAACCATTTTGATCTAATTATCTGATTTAATTAAATAATTAATTTTATTTGATTAAATCTCTTATAGTCTATCTATTAAATTAAATAAATTAAAACCTTATTTAGTTTAATCTAACAATCATCCCTTTTAATTAAATAAATCATCAATATTTATTTAATTAATCTCTTATCACATTCCTCTCATATTTGATTTAAATAAACCCACAAATTTCAATCAAATAGGTCACATCATTTAACCCCCTTCATTAAATTAATTAACTTTGGTTAATTTAATCTTCTCTCATGTCCCATCCTCTAGCTTTTACCACTTGCACATGAAAATAGATTTAATTGATTTATTAAATCTCTATTTTCCTCAACAAGGCATCTTTTGGGAATATTCTCCAAGTTTGAATTCAAAATCCAAGTTGACATGTACATCCAACAAGGAATTTACTCTCTCTTACATGTCCTTTTCCTTGAGCCAAGTGGCATTGAATGCATTCTCTCTTCCCTCTTGCATGTCATTTCAACAAATTCAAAATTCAAAAATAGGCATTTATTGGCACAATCCTCAAAACTTGCACATACTCCATCCACTCATAGGTTGACAAGTGGCATCTTGCCATTGGATGAATGTTAGTCCCCCATTGATCTATTTTGGACATTCATCCATCTTGGAATTCTATAAATAAGAGGCTTCATTCCTCATTTTAGCATCCACAATTTGAGTAAACTTACTATGCTCAAATTATTAGCAAATTCCATCCATTATCATTGAATCTTAGCTAGGTTATGCAGATTTTTCCATTGGATCACTCATCAAGCATCAACAAAGTGGATCATTCATCAACATTCATCAAGCTTGCATCATAGGTGTTGGGAAAGGGCCAATTTTCACATCAAATTGGCACCAATTCCCCCATGGGATCAAGAGTTTGTTTGTTTAATTAGGATTCAATCTCTCTTTTATTGTTTTCTTATTGTGTTTTTCATCACTTTTCCTAATTTAAACTATGCTAATGGATTTTATGGGGAATCTTTGTTCTTGCTTGCATTTCACGATCTAATGTGTTTGTTTATGTTGTTTTGTAGGTGTTAGGATCGGGGTTTGACAAAAGGAAAAGAGGAAATTTGAGGAAGAAATATTAACACCTAGACACTCTGGTAGGTTCAGGAAACAAAGTGCTACAAAAGAAAATATAGAAGAAAAACTTCAAGAAGAGTAGCATCAGGAGGAACAACCTTAAGGAAATGCCATGCATGTTGAAACTGACTCTAAATTAGAGGGGAATGTTCATGGTAATGAGAGTGTACCAGTGAAGAAGAGACGATATGTAGAGAGCACTTTTGATTCTAAATCAGAAGACATACTTTATGCCAAGAAATTCTGGACAGAAACCTTCCCCATTCTTGGAGATTATGAAGAGACTAATGAGCAGTTTGAGAGTGTAAAGGAAGTTTATATTGAAGACAGGGATGTAAGAAAGGAACTCTAGGAGGCATTGGAACAAATTAAACTCCTACAGGAATTGGTACAAAATTATGAGTAGAAGGATAAAGAAAAAGAGATAAAAATGAGGGAGATGGAGAAAAAATTACAACTATATTGTCATGGCACTAAATTAGATGTGTTGGCATAGTTGGATGCTACTAAAATAGGGGATAAAGAATTAGTAGTGCTAGATGAGAGACCTCCTCTTAAAAATCCTGATTATCATACACCCTTCTCACTTGGATACCAAATATAGAAAAGTGGAGAAAGGAAATTGAAAGGAAAAGTTTGCAAAGGAGAAGGAAATTGAAAAATATGAACATGAATTGGAAAAGAAGGATATGGAACTAAATGAAATAGCAGTTTAGTTCGAGGAGATAGCAGACAAGGCTGAAAAAATAGTAAGGTGTAGGTCTCCACCAAGAACTTATGCATTGTTTTTACAAGAAAGGTTTTTATGTTTTCATTTTAATAGATTAGTTAGCAAGCATTCAATTGGCATGAGTCAAACGTCTAAGTTTCTTGAAGTTTTTGCTACATCTACACTCAAAGACCAGGATCAGTTGTGTGAACTTTATTTGCACAACTATTTGATACCTGATGAAACTAAACAAAACCCTTTAATCTTTGTGGGGGATCTTCATATTGGGGCACTTGCCTCTTATTATAGGAATGAACAACTTAGGGGAGAGATTATGGAAGAATATGAAGAAAAAGAAAAATCTATTGCATTCCCAATCAGAAGAGAGGCTAAGGATCTAGATACAATAATTGATGAATGGATGAAACTCCTTACAAACAAGGGAGTAGGAAATAAAATCACGAAGCTCAAGGAGGCAGACTATGAAAAAATTAAAATGTTAGCTGTGGGAGTAGGACAATAGTGTTTTAAGTATGTGCAAGATAGATGGAATAGTTTGACACCTAAACTACAAAAGGAGCTACATTCCATGCATAATTTCACTACTATGCTTCAGAGGGCACATCATTACATGAAAGTCAGTATCAGTCAGGGATTTCAATGGTTGCCACTCACTTTTCACCCACCTATTCTCCTTTATCTGATCCCACATTGGATAGGGGAAAAATTGATGAATGTGAGAGGGCAGGAACGATCCGAATGAGGCAGCTTTCAGAACATCAAGGTTTTTATCTAAGGAAGATTCAAGGTGTTAGCAAAATTATGAGCCTAAGGAAAATTGCTTAGCAGTATAATTAGGACCCCTAGTGTTTTTCTTGAGGACAAGAAAAATGCTAGTTGGGGGGAGTGATAGGTCTAGAAAAGGACTTAGTTTCTATTATTTTTATACCTGTTTTAAGATACTTTTAAACATATTCTCCAGACAATGTTTCTACACTATGCTATCCTTTTATATCCATTATGCAAACTTAAACCTTAATTATGATGATGAAATTATGATTATAATATATTAATATTATATGGTTTATATGAATGAATGCATGGAATTTTGATGGAATGTTATGAGTTAATTGTGATAGTTATCCTCGTGTACATGTTTTGTGGCATTAACTTGTTTGTAGCTCAAAAGGAACCATAGTGCAATAGTTGCAGAGTGAACTTGTAGCAAAAGGGATGGCAGGACATCGAAGTAAGGGAAGCTCTGGGTTAAGCTAAACGTGGTGATTGTTGATTAGGGGCACTTAATGAAGATCAAACGTGAGTTATTATGACCAGTTTAATAAAATATTGAAGAAGCGGTCTCCTTTATCTATGGAATTTTAACAAGTGGATTGTTTGTTTGCATATAGTTCTATTTTGACAGAGTTCTAGTTTTGATGGAATTTCTCTTTCCTTTTCAGTTATAGGTTGAATAATTCAAATCTTAATTCCACATTCTATTATTTGGGAGTGGATTTAATGGTTTTAGTTAGTTGTTGCTTTCAATAAAGATTCCCTCAGTTTGTATATAATTATTGGTTGAATCTGTAGGATAGTTAGTTGGTTTTTATCAGTTTCATGTTCTAGTTACGTTTAGTTTCAAGATATGAAAAATATTCCAAATGATTGAGTCCAATCTATGGAAAGATCTTTTGTAATCTTTTACAATATGCAATGAATGGAATTAGTCTTATGGGATGCATATAATCTATTAGTTAGATTGAGTTCAGTTAAGTGGGAACAATTACTTGAGCAGGCTACTCAAGGTATCATTCTTCACTTCATCTTTTTGTTATTTGTTTATGTTAATAACTATTGTTTAGTTTATGATTATTCATGAATCATATGCAAGTTGATTAAAATTCCATTTCTTGCTTATTCTGAATGAATTCTTGTGAATATGCATGTAATGGTTATTAGTAACACTTCAGAGGATAGTTTAGCTGAGTCATTAGTTTTTTATTAAGTTTTCAGTTCACATAGTATCATTTTATTAGCAACAGATCAGTTACAACCTTTACTATAGGTACCTGTAGCAACTAGTTTTGGTTTATGTTCTTACTATTTTGCAGTTCTATGAATTTCCAACAATTAGAATAACTTAAGTAGGATATTTTACGTAGTTTTAAGTCCATTGATTCCATGAAGGCATATATAATGCTACACCATCACAAGATTACAAGCCTTGGGTTGACAATTTAATGTGGTCTTAAGCGGTGTAAAGTGGACTGTTCAACTAGTTCAAACTCTGAATTGAGTATATTCTACCAAGTTTATAGTACATTAGATTAGACTCTACAAAGGACATTATGCATTTATTTGGATCTAACTTTCATTCATTATGAATAGATGAAAAACAAGGCATTTGTACTTCCTATATCTTTAACAATGTGATTTTATAGTTTATATGTTGTTGCAATACATTAAAGCTTGTTGTTTCCTATCATTGAGTGTCTCTATTGGTTAATCTCTCTTGTTCCCTATCATTGAGTGTTTTTATTCATTATTCTTTGTTGTTCCTTATCATTGACTGTTGTTCTAGGTTGATAATGTTCTTTTATATCATTGACCATTTCTAATGTTATTCTTGGCAGCAGGAATGGGAAAAAAGTCATCAATTCCTATTGCTTTATTGTTATGAGAAATATTTCATCAATACACAATGTTTTTTGTAATCATTTCGATATTTAAAAAAAATAGAAGTATTTTCTCATTGTCTATTGGTATTTTCCTCATGGTTTTTTATTTTTCTAATTGCAAATGATTTTCAACACAAGAAAGGGAAAAATTTAATCAATTCCTAATGTTTTGTTGCTATTGGAAATATTTCATGACTTTGTAATGTTCTTTAATATAGTCATGTCTTCGTATCCAAATTTTTTTTCCACGTGTGGCATTGTGATGAGGACATTGTGCATTTATTAGTCCTTAATTTTTATCTATTATGAATAGACTGAAGTGCAGGTGTCATTAATGGCCTATGATGTGAAGTTTTAAGTTTGTCGAGCAAAGGACTATTTGTGTTGTTTATTCATTTTCTTTGATTTTTTGATGAGGGTGAAATTTGAGTCTATTGAGAGGGTTTATGTCTATCGTATTGGAAGCAAAAAATGAGACATTTGTAAGTTCCTATATCTTTTATACTATCATTTTTGCATTGTTTATTCATTTCCTTAGATTGTTTGATGAGGGTGAAATCTGTGTGTGTTGACAAGGTTTATGTCTATCATATTGGAAGCAAAAAATTAGGCGTTTGTAAGTTCCTATATCTTTAACAGTGTCATTTTATAGTTTTTTACATCTCTCCATTTTATGGGTCAATTTGCTATGAGAAATATTTCATCAATACATAATGTTTTTTTGTAATCATCTTGAGATTTTAAAAAAATTATAAGTATTTTCTCATTGGTTGTTGGTATTTTCCTTGTGGTTTTGTATTTTTCTAATTGCAAATTATTTTCGATGCAAGAAGGGAAATATTTAATCAATTCCTAATGTTTTGTTGCTATTGGAAATATTTCATGAATTTGTAATGTTCTTTGGTATAGTCGTATCTTCACACCCAGTGTTTATATCCACGCATGGCATTTTAACGAGGAAATTGTGCATTTATTAGTCCCTAATTTTTATTTATTGTGAATAGACTAAAGTGCAGGCATCATTAATGACTTATGGTGTGAAGTTTTAAGTTTGTAGAGCAAAGGATTATTTGCGCTGTTTATTCATTTGCTCAGATTTTTTGATCAATGTGAAATCTATGTTTGTTGAGAGGGTTTATATCTATCGTATTGGAAGTGAAAAAGGAGGCATTTTTAATTTCCTATATCTTTTACACTATCATTTTTGCGTTGTTTATTCATTTGCTTAGATTTTTTGATGAGGGTGAAATCTGTGTCTATTGACAGGGTTTATGTCTATTGTATTGGAAGCAAAAAATGAGGCGTTTGTAATTTCCTATATCTTTTACAGTGTCATTTTATAGTTTTTTACATTTCTGATTTTATGGGTTAATGTCTACTCTTCCCTATCTTTGAGTGCTTTTATGGGTTAGTCTTTGTTGTTGAGTTAAAGACTTAGCACCATAATTCATTAATGTCGATTTCTCTGTTGGCCATGATTAAGAATGGAACTAATCTTTTCTCAGCATGCATGCATGCCAAGTGCACTTCAATCTATTAAATGAAAATGAAAATTAGGTCTATATATGTGCAAAATGTCTCGATATAAAATTATTTCATCAATTGGCAATGTTTTGTTGCTATTAGAAATATTTCATGGCTATGTAATGTTCTTTGATATAGTTGTGTCTTCGCACCGAGTTTTTCTGCCGACACGTGGCATTTTAAAGAGGACATTTAGCATTTGTTAGTCCCTAATTTTCATTTATTTTCAATAGGTTGAAGTGCAGTCATCATTAATGGATTTTGGTGTCAAGTTTTAAGAAGTGTCGAACAAAGGAAATTATTTGCATTGTTTATTCATTTGCTTAGATTGTTTGATGAGGGTGAAATCTATCAAAAAAAGAGGCATTTGCAAGTTCCTATATCTTTTACACTGTCATTTTTGCATTGTTTATTCATTTGTTCATTTGCTTAGATTGTTTGATGAGGGTGAAATCTATCAAAAAAGGAGGCGTTTGTAAGTTGCTATATCTTTTACATTGTCATTTTTGCATTGTTTATTCATTTATTTATTTGCTTAGATTGTTTGATGAGGGTGAAATTTGTGTTGTTGACAGGGTTTATGTCTATCATATTGGAAGCGAAAAACAAGGCATTTTTGTGTTGTTTATTCATTTGCTCAGATTGTTTGATGAGGGTGAAATTTGTTTGTTGAGAGGGTTTATATCTATCGTATTGAAAGCGACAAAGGAGACATTTGTAAGTTCTTATATCTTTTACACTATCATTTTTACATTCTTTATTCATTTGCTCAAATTGTTTTATGAGGATGAAATCTATGTTTGTTGAGAGGGTTTATGTCTATCATAGTAGAAGAAAAAAATGAGGTGTTTGTAAGTTCTTATATCTTTTACATTATTGTTTTATAGTTTTTTACATCTTTGAATTTTATGGGTTAATGTCTATTGTTTGTTGTTCTCTGCATTTTATGGGTTAATGTCTACTCTTCCCTATCTTTGAGTGCTTTCATGGGTTAGTCTTTGTTGTTGAGCTAAAGAATTAATACCATAATTCATTAATGTTGACTTCTCTATTAGCCATGATTAAGAATGGAACTAATCTTTTCTTTGCACGTATGCATTCCAACCGCACTTCAATCTATATTAAATGAAAATAAAAATAAGGCCTAAATAAGTGCAAAATGTCTCGGTATAAAATCATTTCATCAATTGGTAATTTTTTTCCTATTGGAAATATTAGACTGAAGTGCAAGCGTCATTAATGGCTTATGGTGTGAAGTTTTAAGTCTATTAAGCAAAAGGATTACTTGTGTTGTTTATTCATTTGCTTTGATTGTTTGATGAGGGTGAAATCTATGTCTATTGAGACCTGGTTTATGTCTATTGTATTGGAAGCAAAAAATGAAGTGTTTGTAAGTTCCTATATCTTTTATAGTGTTGTTTTATAGTTTTTTACATATGTGCATTTTATGGGTTAATGTCTATTGTATGTTATTCTTTGCATTTTATGGGTTAATGTCTACTCTTCCCTATCTTTGAGTGCTTTTATGGGTTATCCTTTGTTGTTGATTTAAAGACTTAATACCATAATTCATTAGTGTCGACTTCTCTATTGGCCACGATTAAGAATGGAACTAATCTTTTCTCTACATGCATGCATGCCAACTGCACTTCAATCTATTAAATGAAAATGAAAATTAGGTCTAAATAAGTGCAAAATGTCTCAGTATAAAATCATTTCATCAATTGGTAATGTTTTGTTCCTATTGGAAATATTAGACTGAAGTGCAGGCATCATTAATGGCTTATGGTGTGAAGTTTTAAGTCTATCGATCAAAGGATTATTTGTGCATTGTTTATTCATTTGCTTAGATTGTTTGATGAGGGTGAAACCTGTGTCTGTTCAGAGGGTTTATACTTATCATATTGGAATCGACAAAGGAGGCATTTGTAAGTTCCTATATCTTTAAAACTTTCATTTTTGCATTCTTTATTCATTTTTTTAGATTGTTTGATGAGGGTGAAATTTGTGTCTATTGAGAGGGTTTATGTCTATCATATTGGAAGTGAAAAATGAGGTATTTGTAAGTTCCTATATCTTGTATAGTTTTTTACATCTCTACATTTTATGGGTTAATGTCTATTGTTTGTTGTTCTTTGTATTTTGTGGGTTAATGTCTACTCTCCCCTATCTTCAAGTGCTTTTATGGGTTAGTCTTTGTTGTTGAGTTAAAGACTTAACACCATAATTCATTAATTTCGAGTTCTCTGTTAACCATGATTAAGAATGAAACTAATATTTTCTCTACACACATGCATGCCAACTACACTTCAATC
Organism: Sequoia sempervirens; assembly: GCA_007258455.2. NCBI lineage: Eukaryota > Viridiplantae > Streptophyta > Pinopsida > Cupressales > Cupressaceae > Sequoia > Sequoia sempervirens. The sequence goes on from VDFB02168118.1 coordinate 55,495,474, forward strand.
TATTAAATGAAAATGAAAATTAGGTCTAAATAAGTGCCAAATGTCTCAATATAAATTTATTTCATCAATTGGTAATGTATTGTTCCTATTGGAAATATTAGACTAAAGTGCAGGCATCATTAATGGCTTATGGTGTGAAGTTTTAAGTCTATTGAGCAAAGGATTATTTGTGTTGTTTATTCATTTGCTTAGATTGTTTGATGAGGGTGAAATCTGTGTTTGTTCAGAGGGTTTATATTTATCATATTAGAAGTAACAAATGAGGTGTTTGTAAGTTTCTATAACTTTTACACTATCATTTTTGTGTTCTTTATTCATTTGCTCATATTGTTTGATGAGGGTAAAATTTGTGTATGTTGAGAGGGTTTATGTCTATCGTATTGGAAGAGAAAAATGAGGTTTTTGTAAGTTCCTATATCTTTTACAGTGTCATTTATAGTTTTTTACATCTCTGCATTTTATGGGTTAATGTCTATTATTTGTTGTTCTCTGTATTTTATGGGTTAATGTCTACTCTTCCCTATCTTTGAGTGCTTTTATGGGTTAGTCTCTGTTGTTGAGTTAAATACTTAACACCATAATTCATTAATGTCAAGTTATCTATTAGCCACGATTAAGAATGAAACTAATCTTTTCTCTACATGCATGCATGCAAACTGCACTTCAATCTATTAAATGAAAATGAAAATTAGGTCTAAATAAGTGAAAAATGTATCGATATAAAACCATTTCATCAATTGGCAATGTTTTGTTCTTATTGGAAATATTTCATGTGGCTTTTTAATGTTCTTTGATATAGTCATGTCTTCGCACCAAGTGTTTCTGTCAATGTATAACATTTTAACAAGGACATTTAGCATTTGTTAGTCCCTAATTCTCATTTATTGTCAATAGACTGAAGTGCAATCATCATTAATGGATTGTGGTGTCAAGTTTTAAGGCTTTCAATCAAAGGATTATTTGCGTTATTTATTCATTTGATCACATTATTTGATGAGGGTGAAATTTGTCAAAAAAGGAGGCATTTGTAATTTATTATATCTTTTACACTATCATTTTTGTGTTGTTTATTCATTTGCTCAAATTGTTCGATGAGGGTGAAATATGTGTTTTTTGAGAGGGTTCATATCTATCGTGTTGGAAGCAAAAAATGACACGTTTGAAAGTTCCTATATCTTTTACAGTCATTTCATATTTTTTTATGTCCCTATAATGGGTTAGTTTCTATTGTTCCTTATCATTGAATGCTTTTATGGTTCGATGTTTGTTGTTCAGTTAAAGACTTAGCACCATAATTCATAAATGTCAAGTTCTCTGTTGGCCACCATTAATAATGCAACTAATCTTTTGTCTATCACACATGCATGCCAGGTGCACTTCAATCTATTAAATGAAAATTAGGTCTAGATAAGTGCAAAATCTGTTGGTGTAAAATCTGTAATATTTCATCAATACACAATTTTGTTGTTGTTGGGGACATCCAGTTCTTCAATGAGATTAGATTCATAATTTTCTCTCTTTTCACTTCATTTCTTTGATTATCTTTAAAATTAAACAACTTTAATTCAGGATCTCCTTCTTCTAATGGTATTGATCTCTCAGATGTAGGCATACATCAAGTTCCTGGCCTTGTTGGCCTGTCAAAAGCACTTGAGATGACATTTGTAAGATATTTTTCATCTTGCCTCCCTTTCATATTAAAGGATTTATTTTTCTAATATTTTCATGGTTTTTCCTTTTAACTATTTCTTCCCTCAACTAATTCCTACTTTCAATTTCTCAATGCAGCTATCTAAACTAATGAAATTTGAAAAGGCAACTCAGTTAGCATTCATTGATGCTATAGTAGCACCTTCCAAAATCATGAATGCAGTTTTCCAGTGGGCATTAAACATTGCATATATTGCCCTATTGCTTCTTATCCTATTATACACATCACATATCCATGTTGCTATGATCACAATGGAATTATTATTTCTACATCCATGACTTTGACTAATTCAATATACATAAAAATATTTCAAATTCTATAAATTAGATATTTCATAATTCATTGTCATTTATGGAGTATCATATTTTTGACTTAGATGATTCATTGAAGGATATTTATCCTCATGTTGATAGAACTTATCGAACTAAAGTTTTCTCATCACATTTATTCTCAAAGATTTTTTAATATGAATATTCATAAGATGTTTGTTTGAATTTACATTTATTTCTATAATTTTATATTAAAATTAGTATAAATACTTTCATGTTTATTAATTATATTGAGAAACATAATTTATAATAATATATATTTGAGTTTAAAAAAAAAATCTAAAAAAATTATTTATTTAAATAAATATAAAGATATAAAAAAATCAATAATACATTATTATCTTTTTAATTCTTTGAAAATAATAAAAACTGTGTTCATCAAAATATTATATATATATATATATATATATATATCATGTAAGTATAATATTTACTATACTTTTTAAAGCAAAAACAAAACAAAAGAAATGTTGAAATAATATATACTTGATGGCTTTTGAAAATTACATACAAAAATAAAATAACTCTTCAAACAAAAAAAAATAATCAATCTAAATAAAATAAAATAATTTTTAAATGAAAATAAAAATTGATGTGTTCATATATATAGTAAATAAAAAAATCTAAAGTAAAAAGAATAATTTTAAGAAAAATAATTGAAGATAGATGTATTTAAGATATCTATACTAATTTATATTCTTTATCCACCTAATCCTTTATCCATTTACAACCACACTTTCATGAAGCTTGAGATTTGTAATGGAGAATTCACACACACTATATTGTGGTTGATATATTGGAGAAAGTTATTATATCTTTACATATTTTCTTTTGGTCTCTTTTATGTTGACCATAATTATTATGTCTAAAGGTATTCTATAATGACATTTTATTATTAAATAAAGAAAATCAAGTAGCAAAATAATAATTTTTAACTAAAATAAAGTTTATTGAAATTATAGTCTTTGAATTATTTGCATGTGTTATATTATTTAATACTATTATTATTAAATATAAAAGTTCTTGAAATACAAGTTAAAGTAGATGATTGGATAAAATAAATATAATGATTAAGTAAATGTTAAAATAAATAATGTTTGTGTCTTTTCTCATCTATCTACTTACCTATTTATATCTTTGTGAATCTATTTAGTAATTTAGATATATATTAAATATGATATTTATGTAGAAAATAACATTTCTTTTAAAGTAACTTTTGAAATGTCTCTCTCGCTCTCTGTTGAAATGGCTATCCCACCCTCTATTGAATCCCTCTTGCTTTCTGCGGATGGTGCGTCATTGGCTTTTGGTGTGTTGTTGGCTTCTGGTGTGCAATCGACTTCTAGTGTGATGTCGGCTTCTGTTGGGTTGAGTTTGGTTGTTGTTGGGTCATGTGTTGTTGACTCGCAGGTGTCTATGGATGAATCATCATTTGTTGTTGGGCCGCCATTGTCTTTTGTTGTGTCTCCTGATGGCTCATGACCTTTGATAGGTGGGTTGGCTACTTCTGATTTTCCTCCTTTAGGGTCAGGGTCACTGCACGTGGATGTCCCTCTTTCATGCCCTGCTTCTTAGTCCTTTGCCAAGGTGGTTGGTTCTGTCAGTATATGGTGACTGATCATGCTATGCTGATCACAGGAAAAAGGAAAAATCAACGAAAAAAGAAAAAAAACTGACTTTGTAGAACCCTAATCTGGAAGCTTCTAAGCTTGTTAAAAAGGAGTTCAGATGGGGGTTACAGTATGATGAAAAATGCGATTATTTGCAAGATTGTAATAGGTTTTTTGCATTGGATAATAAAATCATTGGATGTTGCGGTTTGGTGGATGTAGCTCGGATTGGGTGAACCACGTTAAATTCTTTGTGTTATAATTTATTCTGTGTGTTTTAGTTTCTTTGTTTATTAATTAAATATGCATTTAATTGTTAGATATTTGTCTTTCTAATAACAAGTGGTATCAGAGTGGGTTGTGTTTCGATTAGTCTGTAGGGAGGTCTCACGGTTGAGTGGGGCAAACAAGGGTAACTATTAGTTATGGAAGATGTAGATGGAGGACTACCTCTATCGAAGGATTTATGGTGGCCATTGGAAGGGAAAACCAAGAAACCCCGCAACAATGTTTGATGAGGACTGGATATTTTGGATAGAAAGGCTCTTGGTAGTATTCGCTATGCCCCTGCACAATCGGTGGCATTCAATATTATTAACAACAAAGATAACCCAAGAGTTGATGGAAACCTTACGGTTATATGAAAAGCCTTTCGCTCAAATAAGGTTTTATGAAGCATTTATTTAATATGAAAATGGTAGAAGGTGGGTCAGTTTGACATCATTTAAATGAGATTAATACGGTCAAACCAATTAACTTCAGAAAAAGTAAACTTTGATGAAGAAGTTAGGGCTCTTTTGATTCTGTGTTCTTTGCCTAAAAGCTAGAATAGCTTGGTAATGGTTGTTAGCAATTCTATTTCTGGTTCGAATACATTGAATTTTGATGATGTTGTTGGTGCTATTTTGAGCTTTCAGGAAATTCATAGGAAAAGCCTGTGGAACATCCACATCGAAAGCAATGTTTTGAATGCAAAAAGTAGGGGAAAAACAAAGGAGAGGAAACAATTATGGAAGTCATGGGAAGTCACAAGGAAAATCAAAGGACAAAAGTTCCCAATCTAGAGACAAGAGGGATTGTTGGTACTATGGTAAGTCGGGTCATTTAAAGAAAGATTGTTGGTCTCGAAAAATAAAGGAGACAAAAAGGAAGGAAGTAAAGAGGCAAATGTGGTAAGTAATAAATCTGATGAGGATGCTTTGATTCTTTCCCTTGATAATGCTGATGATTCTTGGGTGTTAGATTCAGGGGCTTCATTTCATGCTACCCCCCATAGAAGTTATTTTCTTGATTATGTCCAAGGGGATTTTGGGATGGTTTATTTAGGAGATAACGAACCCTGTCAGATTGTTGGAAAGGGAAGAATCAAGATTAAGTTGTAGAATGGGAATCATTGGCTACTACATGAGGTAAGACATGTTCCAAAGTTAAGCAAAAATTTAATTTTAGTAGGGTAACTAGATGATGAAGGTTGTGTTGTTACATTTAGTGATAAAAATTGGAAGGTCACAAAGGGTGCCTTAGTGGTAGCAAAAGGTGTGAAAGTAGGCACCTTATATCTTTGTATAGGTCATATTGTTCCTTCTACTTTAATTGTTACTGAAAAAGGTCAATGTTTAGGAACAGTTGTTGCAGTTCAGCAGGTAGATCATACAGTTGTTGTGGACTCTTAATCAACATTGTCGCATAATAGACTTGGGCATATGAGTGCAAAAGGTATGAAAGTACTTCATTCAAATAATGTTTTACCAGGTCTAAAATGTGTTAATATGGATTTCTGTGAAAGTTGTGTGTATGGAAAACAAAAGAGAGTAATTTTTCTCAAGGATGGGAATCAAAAGAAAGATGAGAAATTGGAGCTTGTGCACACGAATGTATGGGGACCAGCTTAGGTATCTTCTCTCGGTGGCTCTCAGTATTATGTTACATTCATTGATGATGCAACTAGGAAGGTATGGATTTATTTATTTCCTTAGGCAAAAATCTGATGTATTTGAAACTTTTAAAAAATGGAGAAGTTTGGTTGAGAATGAGACGGGTAAAAAGTTAAAATGTCTCAGATCTGATAATGGTGGTGAGTATTGCAGCAAAGAGTTTGAAGATTATTGTTCCTCTAATGGTATTCGTAGGCAGAAAATGGTTCCAAGGACTCCACAAGAAAATGGAGTTGTTGAGCGCATGAATAGAACAATAATGGAGCATGCACAGACTATGATATTGCATGTTGGGATGCCTTTAAAAATGTGGGAAGAGACTATAAACAATGTTGTTTATTTAATTAATAGGGGTCCCTCTAATCCTTTGGGTTGTGGTATTCCAAAGGAAGCATGGAAAGGTAAGAAGGCGAGTTATTCTTTTCTCAAAACCTTCAGTTGTGAAGCATTTGCACATGTAGATTCTAAAAATAGAACCAAGCTTGATGCAAAATCAAAGAAATGTATATTTGTTGGATATGGCATTGATGAATTTGGTTATAAGCTTTGGGATTTTGAAAATAAAAAAATTGTGAGAAGTAGGGTTGTCATATTCAATGAGAAAGTGTTGTACAAAGATCTGTTGCTGCAGCATGAGAAGAAAGAAAATGATTATGCAGTGTTGGATGATATTCCAAAAAATGATGTTTTAGTGGTTCCTCATGCTCTGCAACAACAACAACAAATACCACAAACTCCTGTGAATGTTAGACGATCTTCAAGGATAAGTAGACCTCCAGAAAGATTATCTCCCTCTTTGTATACTATTTTGTTAACTGATGCTGGTGAACCGAAATATTATGATGAAGCGACATGATGGATACCAAGGTTTAGTGGGAGCATGGAATGGAAGAAGAGATGGACTCCTTGCTGAAAAATCAGACTTGGGAATTATGCAAGTTGCCTGCAGGTAAAAAGGCTTTACCAAACAAATGGGTTTATAGGCTGAAAGAGGAGGATGGAGGTAAGAAGATATTTAAAGCTAGATTAGTTGTAAAGGGATTTGCATAGAAAAAGGGTATTGATTTTGATGAGATTTTTTCTTCAGTTGTTAAAATGACTTCTATTTGTATTGTTTTAAGTATTGTGATTGCTAAATATTTTCATTTAGAACTTGATGTTAAAACAACCTTTCTCCATGGTGATTTGGAAGAGGAAATATATATGGAACAGCCACAAGGATTTGAGGTCAAAGGTAAGGAGAAACTAGTGTGCAGATTGAATAAAAGTTTATATGGCTTGAAGCAAGCACTCGGCAATGGTACTTGAAATTTCATAGTTTTATGGCTAGCAAGGCTACAGTAGGTGTAATTCTAACCATTGGGTTTATTTTAAGAGGTTGGATAATGATAGCTACATTATTTTGTGTTTATATGTTGATGACATGCTTGTAGCAGGGTCTAACATGGATCACATAAGTGAGCTAAAATAACAATTAGCAAAATCTTTTGCTATGAAGGATTTGGGGGCAGCAAAACAAATCCTTGGTATGAAAATTTGTAGAGATAGGAAAAATAGAAAATTGTTTTTATCTTAGGCTAATTATGTTGAAAAGGTGTTGCAGAGATTTCATATGGAGAATGCAAAAGCTATCAGCACACCTTTTCCTAGTCATGTTAAATTGAATAAGGATATGTGTCCAAAGACACAAGAGGAGAAAGAAAAAATGTGCAAGGTACCATATGCTTCAGCTGTAGGAGGTTTAATGTACACCATGGTATGCACGAGACCCGATATTGCACATGTTGTAGGAGTTGTTAGCAAGTATTTGAGTCATCCCAGAGTTGAGCATTGGAATGTGGTAAAATGGATTCTCAGGTTCTTGAGAGGTACATCTAATAAATATTTATGTTTTGGGGGCTCTAATACTAATTTAAAAGGCTATGTTGACTCAGATTTGGCAGGGGATATAGATACCAGGAGGAGTACCACAGGTTATTTATTTATAGTTGGTGGGACAACAGTGAGTTGGATTTCTCGATTGCAAAAGGTGGTTGCTTTATCCACCACAGAGGCAGAGTATGTTGCTACAACAGAGGCGGCAAAGGAGATGATATGGCTGCAACTTTTCATGAACAAGTTGGGAAAACAATAGGTTGTAAATTACTTGTTTACAGATAGCCAGAGTGCTATACATCTTGCAAAGAATTTTGCCTTGCATTCTAAAACAAAACACATATAGTTGAGATATCATTTCATTCGGTTGGTTCTAGAGGATGGACAGGTCAAGCTGGACAAGATACATACAGATGCCAATCCAACAGATATGTTTACGAAGGCAGTGACAAGGGAGAAGCTAAGCTCCTCTTTAGCTTGGGTTGGCCTTCAAGGTTGAATTCAAGTATAATAGAGCAACAGGGTCCAAGGTACTTATTTCCAATGGGAGTTGTAAGTGCAGCAGTGTCATCCAGGATTGGTCTCCAAGTGGGAGATTGTTGGTATGTGGTGACTAATCATGCTATACTGTACACCCTGAAATGTATCCTTGCCAGGGTTTGGGACTGGGTCGAGCTGGGGGCGGCAACCCCCGAGAAATTTTTTCCTCCTACTTTTTTGCTTCATCACTAGAAAAAGGAAAAATCAACGAAAAAAGAAAAAAACCTGACTTTGTAGCACCCTAATCTAGAAGCTTCTAAGCTTGTTAAAAAAGAGTTCAGATGGGGGTTACAGTATGATGAAAAACGTGATTATTCGCAAGATTGTAATGGGTTTTTTGCACTAGATAATAAAATCATTGGATGTTGCGGTTTGGTGGATGTATACCGGATTGGGTGAACCACGTTAAATTCTTTGTGTTATAATTTATTTTGTGTGTTTTAATTTTTCTGTTTATTAATTAAATTTTGATTTAATTGTTAGATATCTACCTTTCTAACCCTAACAGGTTCTAGTGATAAGATCCCTTCTTCTTCTTTGCCCTAATTTAAGGGTAAACCCTTACGGTGCTCTTCTTTTGCCCCTTTGTGGGTAGGAGGTGTTGGATAAAGAAGAGTATTTTCCCATTCTACTCTTATTTATAGATTCAATGGTTTATGGCCTTCACTTCCAAATCTGCATAAGTGGGTTTTGGAATCTTGGAGGCTTATTGTTGAGGATAGGATTGAACTCTATCCCTCAGCTAGGGGTTTTTTTGTGGTTGCTTTTCAATCTGAGGAGGATAGGGCTTGAGTGTTGGAAGGGGGTGTTTGGTTGTGGGGAAAGCACTCACTTTCTCTTCAGCCTTGGTTCCCTTCTTTCAACCCTCTTTCTGAATCTATTAGTGTTGTTCCTACTTGGGTCAGACTTCCTAATTTTCCTCTTCACTTTTGGACTCCTTGCTTTGAGTCTATCAAAAATGATATTGGTAGGTTTATTATGGCTAATTCATCTTCTCTTATCTATGATCATCCTACTTTCGCTTGCATTCTTGTGGACATTGATACCTCAAAATATTTACCTGGGGATGTCATTTTAATGGTGGGGGCTAGGCCATGGTCTTAGATTCTTGATTATGAAGGTCTTCCTTTTTGATGTAGGAGATGCTTTTCTACAAGTCATTTGGCTGCTAACTGTCAGAAATATCAATGGAGTTATGGTACTTGGTGGAAAGATGCTCTTTGTGAGCATCTTATTGTGGGTGAATCTTTGGATGATGATTCTAGGGATGATTTTGGGGATGATATCTTGGCCCCTAAAGTCGTTGCTTCTTCTGTTGATGGTTCTCAATTGTCTTCCACTGTTGTTGTTGGGTCTTCTACAGTTGCTATTGGGGCTTTTGGTTTTGTTGTTGTTGTTGGTGTTGTTGGTTCATTTGTAGCTGTTGGTTCGTCTACAGTTGTTACCAATGTTGTTGGTTTGTCTATAGTTGTTGCTGCAATTGGTGAGGTTGCTACTATTGTTGTTGATGATTCTGCTGATGGTGCTATGACTGCTAGTTTATCTATAGCTCCTGTTGCTACTGCTGGTTGTGGGAGTGACATTCCTGGTGCTCTTCCTATTTTTCCTTTGGTAGCTTGTTCCCCATCCTCCACTTGCTCTATTCCTTTAGAGGATGATCTTTCTTGGATGGTTGTGTAAAGAAGGAAGAGAGGTCTTCCTAAGCATAATCAGTCCTTTCAATCCCTTGTAAAGTTTTCTCATGGTGGTCGGAAGGCTACACGTGTCGTTTAGCTCTGCTTGTCCTACTATGGCTTGTTGTTGTTTGGTTGTTGGTATTCATTGTTTATCTTTCCAGCAGCGATTTGTTTCTTATACAGTTTTTGGGTTTTTGGATGTTGCTGACTGTCTAGTGTTGTATCTTTTGAGCAACATTTTGTGCCTAAAGTTGTAAAGGATTTCAGGTCCCTTCAAAACTTGTTTTTCCCTATAATCAAAACATTTCTTTTAAAGTAAAATTAAAATAAATAATAACAAAGTGAATATGGATATCTAAAGATTAAGATTTCTAATATCTTTTAGATAGATGTATTTAAGAGATTTATACTAGTTGTAGTCTCAATTTTTCTTTTGAGAGTTATCTCTTCTTCAATCAAATTAAACTATGAATTTAATATTTTTACTTTATTATTTTTTTAAAATATGTTAGATCTTTTATAGAGAAGATATTTTCTTGTAATTTAATATTATACATTTTTTATGTTTGGTTGTTCATTTTAGATGTTAGGTTAGCATGGATATCTTTTGTAAAATCTTTACTATCTTTAATTTAATTACAAATACAAAATATTTTTTTTATAGATAACATTCATAATTTTAATATTAATATTTATGTATAGTTATAATCTATAATTTTAAAATAAATAAAATATATATAAAACATTTAAAAAAAAAAATTAAAAAAAAAATTAATTTTTTTAGGTTTAGATAAGCTTAAAATCTCTATTCTTACATTTCTAGGACATGTTTTATGAAATAGATTATTATTATTATTATTTATAATGTAATTGATGCAGGAGCATCTAGGGGTACCAAGCCATCCTGCACACCCAAAAAATAAATTTGTTTTATTTTCTTATTTTTGGCGTGTTGTTGGTTTTGCAGGCATGTTACTTTTTCCCCCTCTCATCTTCATCTCTTTCATATATGACCCCTTTTGATAAATCAATAATATGCTTTGAATTTAAATTGTAATGATATTGCAAATGTTGGAAATTAAAAATTATGCTTGGGATCCAAAGTTCCATGCCAATGTAAATTGTTTTTTATTCATTTGTAACTCCCAATTTAATTTGAATTTGTTTGCCATTAGTGCTAGAATCTTTTGGGTGTGAGTTGAGGTATTAGAGGTGCAAGAATGAGATAATGGATGTCAATTTAGGAAAATATTGGAAAAATTGTTAGGAAAGAATAATTAAGGGGTTGAATGCATGAATCCCATGCCCATAATGGAGAAGGAAGAGGTTTGAATGACACTTTGGGGAGAAGAAGATGACCTAGGGGTCGTATCTATGAGACTCAATCTTAGTAAAATGGTCATAAATTTCTCATATGGTTACGAAATCAATATTTTCAAAATGATCTAAAAATTTGGGAATGAGGCACACCAAACCCAAAAACCGTTTGAGGAGATTCAAAAAAATGAGGGAGCATTGATAGATAGAATGTGATAGGTTTTAGAAGCTCTTTGCAAGAAAAAGAAGAGGGTAGCATGGGGTTCAAGAGAGAAGGTGTATAAATTTTGAAGAAATGGTATGAGGAGCATGTGGGGCAGATTTGAAGCCTTTTTGTATTGAAAAACGATGTAAATGTCTCATGTTGATTGAATGCAATAATTTTTTTTGAATATGTTTGCATTTTCTTTGGTTCTATGAATTGTTATATGTTGCAACAAATATTTTGTTGCATTGTGTTTTATGAGCAACAGTTGTGCATTGCATCAATGGTATCAGAGCAGGAGTTCCTGAGTGTGCAGGAAGAATTTTGAATGTGAGGCAGTTTTCACTAGGACCTTTGGGTGGAATGTGTGTGGTATGTAGACCAATCATCAAATGTGAGATAGTCTATACTTGAGATGTTGAAGATTGAGGGTATGTGGCAAGTGTTTGATGAAATGTCAAAAAAGAAAGATAAATAGTTTTTTGTGGTTGTGCATGTAGGTGAAGAGGAAGGATAAAATCTTGCAGAAGTGTGCTTTGAAGGAGGCATAGAGAAAGAGAGTGAGAGAAATTATTTGGTAATGTGATTGGGAGCAATTGAAAGAGTGGAATGAGAAAATTTTAGCTAATACAAAGGTTGCATCCAAAGCTAAAGAGGAAACTTAAGATTTTAGCACATGTTTTGATGATATTGAGAATGTAAAAGTAGAGTCAAAGGTTTGTTAAGGTTCGAGCAGATCGAAGCAATAAACATTAACAATTATATGTAGATTAAATAACCTAGAAATTTAATAATAAAGAATAACACAAAAGATATCAACACAAAAATTTAACGTGGTTCACCCAATATGGGCTACATCCACAGAAACTCAACCACCCAATGATTTTATTATACAGTGCAAAACATATTACAATCTCGTGAATTACACACACCACAACTTACATCCTAGCCGCTTATAACAAGCTTTTTGGAAGCTTCCAAAATTAGGGTTTTGCAAATTTGTTTTTTCATTTGATATATCAGCAAGAAAGCCTTGATGTGTTAACAAAAAAAAAATTGGGGGCTACGCCCTGAACCCCTGCTATTAGGGGTTGCCACCCCTGAACCCCCACTCGAGGCTCAGCCCGACCTCGAACCCCGGTGAGGATATGTTATGAGTGCACAATATTTGCATGATTAGTCACTACATACCAACAAGGGTGCAACAATAAATCCTTTGGAAGTAGATGAGAGGTGAAAAAACTCCATGTGAAAGTGAAGTTTTCTTATGATTTTTTGATTGAAAGTATTGAAGATGAAGATTCTTTGATAATAGAGCTTGACAATTTGTTACAAAATGTGGAGAATGAATCTATGGATTGTGGTACTAACACTGAATTGGGTGTTGAAGATCAAATTGCAACAATAGAAAAAGAGAATAATGAGGACATGATGGTAGACATGGAGCATCAAATCAATGAAGAGATAAATTCTAATTTTTCTACTTTGTGTGATGAAATAGTTTATGTGAATTTTCATAAAGAGTTAGTGCAAGAAGATAGAAAGAGGGATTATGTAGTTGTAGATTGGTGTGTGGATGTAGCTTATTTATATGTAGAAGCTATAAAAGGATGCCATTGGTGAGATTTGGTGGAGGTGGTTAGTTTGTGATGGGACAAAACCCACAAAAGAGGAGAAGAGGAAAGGAAGGATTATTTGGAGGAGGATGGTGAATTCTCCAGCAAGATGTTGGAAGAAGAGAAAGAGGAATGGTGGATCCAAAACAAACATATGGTCTTCAAATGTTCATGAGTTTTCAAATCATGAAACATTTCACTTACCCTGGGTGTCTGATGCAAGAGCATCTAGGGGTACCAAGCCATCCTGCACCCCCAAAAAGTAAATTTGTTTTATTTTCTTTATTTTTGGCGTGTTGTTGGTTTTGAAGGCATGTTACTTTTGCCCCCTCTCATCTTCAGCTCTTTCATATGGGACCCCTTTTCATAAATCAATAATATGCTTTGAATTTAAATTGTAATGATATTGCAAATGTTGCAAATTAAAAATTATGCTTGGGAGACAAAGTCCTATGCCAATGTAAATTTATTTTTATTCATTTGCAACTCCCAAGAATTTGAATTTGTTTGCCATTAGTGCTAGAATCTTCTGGGTGTGAGTGTTGGAGGTAGTGGAGGTGCAAGAATGAGATAATGGATGTCAATTTAGAAAAATATTGGTAAAATTTTCAAGAAATAATAATTAAGGGGTTGAATGCATGAATCCCATGCCCAAAATGGAGAAGGCAGAGGTTTGAATGACATTTTGGGGAGAAGAAGATGGCCTAGGGGTCGTATCTATGAGACCTAGTCTTAGTAAAACAAACATAACTTTCTCATATGTTACCAAAATCAATATTTTCAAAATGATCTGGAAAGCTGAGAATGAGGCGCACCAAACCCAAAAACGGTTTAAGGAGATTAAAAAAAAATAAGGGAGAATTGTCAGATAGAATGTGACGGGTTTTGGAAGCTCTCTGTAAGAAAAAGAAGAGGGTAGCGTGGAGTTCAAGAGATAAGGTGTAGAAATTTTGGAGAAGTGGTATGAGGAGCATGTGAGGCAGATTTGAAGCATTTTTGTATTGAGAAAATGATGTAAATGTCTCAAGGTGATTGAATGCAATAAATTTTTTTGAATATGTTTGTATTTTCTTTGGTTCTATGAATTGTTTTTTGTTGTTGCATTGTGTTTTATGAGCAGTAGTTGTGTGTTGCATTAGTAATTTATACAACTTGTTAAACCAAAAAATACTTTTTTTGAATGGAGATTTCTGTAAAATCTTTGTAACGAGACAGTAAAATATTGTTGCATTTATAAATTTAAAAAACATTTCTTCTTTAAATGATCATTTAAAAAAAGGGGGATTGATAATAGGGGATAATTTATAATTTAACTTGTAAGTCATAATATTTAATGATAATGGATATTCAATATTTAATTCCATGTTAAATGAAGAAGAAAATTATGATTTGGTATTAAATTGTATTTGTTTCATGATTGAAATTGATTAATATTTATATATATTTCATCTTGAAATCAAAATAATTGATCAACCCTTTGAAAGGTCGCATCTACATTTTAATGGGTGTGGGCTTGATCTAGTACAATGTGCACTCTTATTTCTTAGTTCACCTTGCTCTTCTAATTGTTAAAGACTAGCAATATTTAAAATTAAGAAATTTTTATAATAAAACTATATCAATTGAAAATTTGCATAAACATATGCATTCCCTTAGGCAGGGACTCCAGCTCTTTCAGAGCACTTGTTTATATTGTCTTGATTTCACATCTACATTAATTATTAAAATAATATTTTTTGCAAGATATTTTTAAATTTGAATTTTTTTATTTTTTCTAGTTTAAATTTGTAAGAATGAATTTGATTTCGATTTAATTGTATAAAGTTGATGTAGGAGTGTATTAGAGGCCATGTAATCTTAAATCATCTAAAAATATGTTTGGTGTACAAGTTATTTGTTTATGTGCATGTTTTGTTTGTCGTTCACTATTTGTTGTCTTGTGTTTTGAGGAAATGTTTTCTTATTATATATGTTGTTGTGGTATGTGAAAGGTTTTGTGGTGCATTTCTATCCATACACAAGTGTATTTTACTCATGTATTAACTTCGAAGAATGTGCATAAGGTTTTGAGTGTTTATGTAGATGGTTTCTATTCATATGCATATTATATGTTTTAATTGTTGTTGGTTTATGAGTCCATGTGCAAAGGTTGACTTCACGTAATAGGTGTCATGCACGTGTACTTTATGAAACCAATGATCTAGTTTTTAAAATAATTCTTACATCATTAGACCCTTCGAATAAACCTTGTCTATTGAAAGTCTTGGCCAAGCCTTTATCACTTTAATCTAGGCTAATTTATGTTAAATTATTCATTTATTTAATTAACCTAAATATACACTAGAGGATAACATGTTTTCTTAAGTACAAATTACTAATACATTTCATAACAATAGAATACCATTTTTATTAACAAAACTGACTCTTAATTATTCATCAATTACAATTTTCTTTTATATAAAAAATAATAATACTAAAAAAGTTATCTCTATAATTTTCTATATTTATTTACTTCATTTTATAATTTATTATTAGACTATTGAAAAAAATACCTTTTAATAGGTTTTAAATTTTGAATACATTTTGCCAATTCTTTTAAATACAAATTATTTTCTTATAATATTCTTATATATTTATACCTTATTTTATATCACAAGCTAATATAGTATTTCTTCTTTTACAAATGATGTGTCAAATAATAATTTAAATTATTGGGATAAGAATTCATTTTTCAACATTCACAATCTCAAATATCAAAACAATATAAGTGCACACAAGATATTGTCTTTTATATTTGAGAGTAAAAGTATTCTATATTATGGTCACCAACATATTGTTTTTTACAAAATAGTGTCAATTTAAATTTTTCTTATAATAAAATAAAGTAATAAGTGCACACAAGATATTATCTTTTAAATTTGAGAGTAAAATTATTATATATTATGGTCACCAACATATTGTTTATTACAATTGTGTCAATTTAAATTTCTCTTATAATAAAAAACTAAAATTATTTATTCATTAATTTAGTTTATGAATACTCTTAATTCATTTATTATGAAGTTATCATTAATTTTTATAATCAAGAATAGTTTTATATATTTTATATATCATGTTAAGTAATGAATTAGAAATAGTAAAAATATTAGTAACATTGATTATGAGCTTCAAAGAGAAGTTTTTTTTGAATAGGTTAACAATCATTATATATGTAAGAGTTGGTACAGAATGCTCTATACCATGTAAGATTTGATTTAAGATTATAGCCATCCAAGATCTAGGCATTTCTATAAAATAACTAGAAAGATCATCTATGAGAGAATAATTTTATTCTATCAAAGGATACAAATATATAATGATAATTGATTGATTGAATTACAAAGGGAAACCCTTGGTTATATAGGCCAAGGTGAACATATGATTGCATTATATTGTGACATGTGCCTTAATAATATGAATTAAGAAATAAAGTGATAAGTATTGTATTATGTGTACCCTAAGTAAAATTAAGTAACAAGTGTGAATAGAATCTAGGTGATGGATTAGCTAGGTAAAACTCTTCTTTCACACCAACCCCTTCCCTTAAGTGCAACTTAGGGAGAAGTAGACAAATACTAATGATGCAAAGATGTGTCCTGACTAGTAGGCCATGTTAGGTACCCATGTACAAATGTAATCTCTCACAAATGGAGAAAAGGAGAAAACCTATTGGGACAAAAATCCTCGCAAAAAAGAGAAAATACAAAATTCTCTCAAAGAAGAATAAGAAAGACAAAACCACATAAGAGGAAAAAGTCCACCAAAAAAGAGAAGAGAGACCATGCAACCCCCCTCAATGTAGAGACTATTCCAATGATGGTAAATTCCCAACATTGAATGCTAAATATGATCCAATCATGTCAAACAACATTCTTCCCCTTAAAAGAAACAAACCAAGAATGTATGCATCATTTCTTCCCATTCTTAGAAAGGAAGATGAGGGAAGAAAGATGATGTGTGATGTCTCTAAATTCTACTCAAGTGTCCATGTGTCAATGTCAAAAGTTGCCACAATCAAGTTAGATGTTTTAGGCCACATTGAAATAGATGAAAATAAAAAAACTAGTAGAGATGGATGTGGGTGATCTCACAATACTGGTTTACAATTTTTGTGTAACACCCCCGCCACGAACCCTAAAGGACAACACACTAGCAATAGAAAATAGACCATTTTTTTTTAAGAGAGCATTTAACAAACTATTGCAAATGAAACATTGACACAATTAAACCTAGGTCCTCTAAGGTCTGTGACTACACTATGTAGTTCCCAATTTTCTAAATTAACAAAATCCATAAATTATTATACTAACAAAGTCTAATCATTAAATAAGAATCACATCTACTCATTTCATATAATCATGTAATCCATGAGATAAAACCATAATATGAAAACATAGAGATTAATTGATTCAATTGATTCAATTTACATATACAACAACATCAGATACATAATCCATCTCATAATAAAGTTTACATCAATAGCATCATTACATTTACATTTTGAGCAGTAATGCCTCCTCGTTACATGTGAGGAGTGTTCAATGAAAATGGTAGAAGATACTTCAATTGTGATACAATACATATACAAATACAAGGATACAAATCCCAAAAAAAGATATAGTGCAAAAGCCTTCAGATCAAGAGAAGTCGCAACAACACGTACAAGGGAAGGGAACCCAATGGAGGATGAAGCTCTTTCCACCCAACCGTGTGGAACCTGAAGGTTCACCCCCCATGCTAGGAGATAGCAAAGGGTCCCACCATCACTAAAAAACAAAGGACTTTAGAGATCACAAGGCAACATGACACACAAGAGAAAGTAGTACAACATCAAACAACAATGACTATACTTCCAAAGGCACATAAGTATCCAAAGTAAAACAAAGGGCAAGGGAATACATGGTTGTCATAGGAGAAGTTTCATCACATAGTTTTGTCATAGGTTATTCAGGTAGATCTTCCTAGGTCTTGACCCCCATCCTAGGTTATCCTAGTAGCCTCTACCAATCTTCGGCCCCTCATGCAAACCTATGTGGTATCAACATACCTCTTGTGGAGACGAGACAATTGATTTTTCCATTTCAGGCCTTCTCAACTCATCTCAAGCCTATACAAGTGCTTGAGCCCTAAGCGAGGTATTAACTTATCTTTTTTAATGTTATTGCTACCCAAACCCCTAGTTTATTTTAGGTTATCACTTGTTTACAAAACTTCCACATAGATTATCCAGGCGCCACTTTGTCTATCAGCCCCCATTGGAAGCCACTCCCCTATTGACAACAAGCTAACCAATGAAACTGAAAACAAAGCCATTTGCACAAACTCAAAACTCAAAACAAATCACATGGTGAGGCATAGTTTCCCTTCTAGCTCACAAGTTACAAAAGTTCTAATTGCATAAGTGAACTCACTGTGCAAGGCTACATTCATCATAAACATAATCAATATAGAATCCCCAACACCAAAGATAACCAAAATTTCCATCAAAGGAAAAATCTCTCTAGCCTTTGGAAGACTCTAAGATTCATTACTAAGACAAAATTAGACATAAATAAATACCCACAATCATTCAAAATCCTTAGCCAATCACTTTTCAAACTAACAATTTAAATCATAAAAGCATAGGAAAACTAAAATGTATTACAAGATATCTATTCTTGATTATCACTTATTCATTAACTCCAAAAGTAATTTCTTGTATTATGCATTACCTATTGTTTATCTTATTGAAATTTTATTAGTCTTTTCTAAACACAACTTCCTTAATTTACACTTTTAAATAAAATACATAGACGCAGAAATATTTTAATATTAATCACATTACAAACATACAAGTTTATATATATATATATATTTCTATCTTTATATATATAATATAATATATGTATATTTATTAAAATCAAAACTCGCAGAATGCAGAAGTGAATCGAATAGAATAGTAATTTAATCATCAAAGGATGGCCGATTTCAAGCACACACACACACACTATATATGTGTGTGTGTGAGAGAGAAGATACATATGATAAATGAGTCTACTAATGGTCACAACGAACATGCACAATACTGAAGGGACGACATAAGAGATAGACTTAAACTTTCAATATAACCAGATAAACATACATCTCGACGCCTAACAGTCATTAACTTGACTCAACTCAAGAGTATTCGAATAAAGATCATGCGAAACTAGAGGTGTAGTAAATGCAATTCGACTGTCTTAGAGAGACCCACCCAGGTTAAGTGAAAATTTATATGCAATAAGAAGATACATGTAGAGATTAGACAAAACATGGCGACTGCTTCCTTTACAGGAAATACTTGCTAAAAAAGAAGAGTTTTGAAAGGCTAAAAAGAGATAAGGCCGCGGCATGGGCATAAATGATCACCTGATAATGAAAGTTGAAACAAACAGGGCGATGTCCTTTTACAAGATTCAAACAGTTTAATGACAAGATAAGTGCCTATCGTAGCATAGCATGATGGAAATGTATCCCATGCAATATAGGGAACTTTAAGGCTTGAGAGAGAAACAAGATAGATAAATTGGTTAATAATCATGCAAATTTATGACTGAGTAGAGAAGATTTCGATGAAATCCAAGAAGAGACAAGGACTCGTATGGTGAAATTTTATCACGAACTCAATCAAGGAACATATAAAGGTTATAGGTAGATTTAGGTAAGCATAATGAGAAAGTAAATTTATAGATCCACCAAATATTCTACACAATTAAATATTTTTCCTCGGAGGACACAATCGTGTGCTATTCTTTCAAAACAAATAGTAAATTCAGGAGAGATTATGGAACCCTAGTTTAATCAAATAGTTGGACTGAAGAAGTTGCATGTTCATATTCCAATCGTTCCTAATTTTCTTTTCCAACACTTCAGTTACAGCTTCCAGCTCTTCTATGTACTACACCCATGCCAACAAAATAAACCCCCAAAGCTTCCAAGAACAACTTCAGAGCTTCACAAATTCCAAGAAAATTTTTCGAAGACAAAGAAAGTTTTCCAGAAACCCCAAGAAGGATGTTCATGACAAGAATTCCAAAAATTAGTTTTTGCATCCGAGAAAAATAATCCAATTGCCCCTATGCAGTTAACTCCACTCCCTTTATTTATTAACCTCCAGTACTTTTATAATTACCTTCTTTCAAAACTTCCTTCCACTTTCTAATTCTTAATTTATTTTATTTTCTTTTATTTTCCTTCCACTTGATATTTGCACCTAAGTTTATTAATTTAATTGAGCATATGACTTATTTGCATAGCCATCTAATTTAACATGCATATATATATTTACTTAAATATTTCATTTAAATAATATATTTTAATTTATTAAAATTAAACAAATACTTTCATAATATTTTATTTAATTAAGGCTTCAATTATATATATACTTTTATTTATTTATAACAAAGCCTTTTAAATCCAATGATCTCTATTTCAACGAAATGATCAAACAAGGTACAAATCACAAGAAAATATCAATGAACATATAGACAAACAATTACCAACCGAAAGCAAAATGAAAGCATACGACAACAATGAAGATGAACCACACGAACAGACCTTACCAACAAGGTGTGACACACACAGATATCTATCCCCGATGAGGACATTGACTCAATGTGGAGGACCCAATGCTACCTCTGAAACAACAACTCCATTGGGCTTTTGGCACACTCAAACCTGATAATTAGGCGAAGTCAATTCCCTATACCTGTAGCCTGCAACAAAACATAGGGTCGAATATGTGCATAAGGAAAATAGTTAGACACACCGTGAAGGGAAAATCACAGTGTTGTAGGGCACTCGCAAGTGAGTGATGCGACCATGTTCCCCTTCACCAAACATAAAAACTGATATCAAAATATGATAACACATACATCTAACAATCAAATAACACCATATCCATAATAAGTCATGTACACAATTAACTAATCTCCTAATTACGATATAAGTAGAAACATCAGATATAACAGTGTCATCAAGAGTCACCATATCTAAACATCAAAGCATCACAATATCCAAATAACATCCAACAGTATCATAGTATCCAACAAACAGTATCATAAATTCTAGCAAACAATATCATAAGGTCTAGATACAGTCCAAGTAGTTGTCCAAATAGAGGCAAACTGAGGGGGCATTGCATTTTGGGAGATCCTGATTTTTGCTAAAATCACATATTTTTAGAAAATATAATGATTTAAGCCTTGAAAAGTTCCATTTAAAAGATTCCAATTGAAGAGGGTTTGATAAAACCACTTTAGATCAAACCCCCTTGGATAGAACCCCACTAGTTTTAAACCATACATATAATGAAGTCTCCTTTACACCTATCAAAATGTTGATAAAAAACCACTTTTGATTTACCTTTTGGGGGATCAAATGAATTAATTTAAAATTTATTTTTTGTAAGTATGTAGTCCTTATTATAAGATTCCCAAAAAGTATAATTTTAAATAAATTTAATTTAATTATTAAATTTATTTTTATTGCTTGTGAATGTAGGTTTTCACCAAAAATCAAGTTCTTTGTTACCACGTGGAAAAATAGAAGATTATAAAAAAAAAATAAACAATGTCAGTGCACTAGATATTGATGTCCTTGATCCAACAAAAAAATAAAAAATGAATTTTGATACATACAAAAAAGTTATGTTTTAGCCAGTAAATCATGTCTAAATTGTAACTGGTTTGACTTTGAAACTTAATTAAGAAAAATATATTCAATGAAATGCTACGAAACCAATTCCGTGTATTAAATATCATAGTTAAAAAATCTAAATTTGAAAAAATTAGAATTTTATCCTTCATAGAAAAAAAGTTATTTGTTAGCTAGTAATGTCACTCTTTAAAAATGTTGTTTACTGTTGAAACTAATTTTCGAAGGAGATGGAAAAAGAAGTGCAATCTGATTTGAATTTTTTTTAAAAAATATATTTAGAATTAGCAAACAAAATTTGACAAATCACTAGTTTGCATCATCTTCAAATTCCTCACAGTTTAGCCGCTATAGGTGCTAAAAAGTGAAGATTTAGTTTAAAAAAATTAATTCAATGTCCAGTTTGGCCAAAAATTGTAAACCAGTATTGTGGGATCACCCATGTAGAACATAATCCAAAGAAAAATATGGTTCCTCTAAATGTTGATCAAAGGTCTCCACACAATGCCAAACTATGACAAATGATGAGAAAGAGAAGGAACACGAGGGTCCAAATTATCCCCACAACATTTAAATAAGATGATGCAATTTTGTATAAAGTAACATCAAAGAGGAGATGGACATCCTCAATAGTGTCCTCCAACTTTGCAAGATAGGACTCACAAAAAAATGCAATACAAGCATCATTGAATGCAACAATAAATGAAAGAGATGGAATATCATCATGTCTTTAGAAGCTCAATAGATGAAAGAACCAATATTCAAATGACCATACCGAATCTCCTTAAAAGTGTTGACACTATATGCCTAAATGTGAACATCAGTTGGAAGAACAATAGGAGAAAAATGTGAGAAGGTGTGGACTTGAGATTATGATCAACCTTCAAACTGCAATTATATCTAAATTTTTTGTAAATCCTAAATGATAAAAAAATCTGGTGTGAACTCAACAATATTTCTTGCTCCACCATGAGTGATTTGATAGATAGAAAGGATATTAATTGACAATGAAGGCACACAAAGAATATCATTAAATATTCTATCATCCATGTCAATATATCCCTTCCCAGAAACAAAAATATATGTGTTGTTAGCCATCAAGATGTGTGGTGATGAACAAGACTCAAATGAAGAAAACATACTCTCTAATGAAGCTATATGATGTGAAGCACTTGAATCAAGTATCCACCTCTTTGAATTAGAATTTGCAACTGGGACAAGTGATTTCCCCTTATGTTTATCTAACTTTGAAGAAGAAGAAGATGACGAACCTCTTGACATTGTTGAAGGTAAATTGATTTGATTCTTCTTAAGAAGATGCTTCAACTCATCAAGCTATTTTGAAAAACTTTGATGTTGATTATGCCCTATTTTATTGCAATATGTACACTTAGGATTCTCCTTCTTAGATGATTCCCCTTGAGAGGGAGAGGATTTAGATTCTTTATGTAGCTTGAACATACATTTTCTTCTTTTTCTTCTTTTCAAGATTCTCTTTAATTCTTTTTGTACCTTTGGCTTATTTGCCACCAATGCTTGTCGCTTAGAAGACTTGATGATACCCATATGAATTAACTTTGATTCCTCTTAGATTAGGAGATTCACAAATTCATCAAACTTAGAATCAACACATGATTCTCCCATAGAAATCCATAAACAAATATTGAATACTCAGGACCAAGCTTGAATAACACATTCATAATCAATTGTAAATTCTCCTTTTAAATATTACAATATTTTAGTTGTGTTCTTAGTTTTTAAATATTGGAGATATAGTCTTGGATGTGGTCAAAACCTTTAGGATCAAGATTCATCAAATCATTAATAACATAATATCCCCTAATCTTATCAAGTTTACCATATAATTTTTCAAAAGTCTCCCAAGACTCCTTAGGTGTTTTGCATGATTCAATGTGAAATTGTAAATCAAAAGAGACTAATGAACATATGCATTCAAGTGTTTTCTCATGATCGATCTCCCATCTTGCCTTTTCTTTGACATTAGTAGGCTAAAAAATGGTTTCCTATAGTTATCCTAGATAACCCTTTTCCATGAGATAATTCTATATTGATTTTTTCTTGAAGCATAATTATATGGAGTTTGGAGTTCAATTTGAGATTTACCCATTGCAAGACCATACAAAAAAGAAAAGAAAATAATCAATCACCATAATATTACCACCAAAATTACTCAATCAATAATCCCTCGATAATATATGATCTTGGCACTTTATGATCAGTGTGATTACAAGTGAAACTTTCCAAAGACAACAAAGTGGACTTGATCTTAGTATATACAGATGCACAATTTGGCCACAAATTCAAAGAATAGATTTTAGATATAATGGGACCAATTTGATAACACCACTAAAAAGTACACAAAAAATTATGTAATTTTAAAAAACCTATACCAAAAATTATTACCATAGGAGCAAGAATGGAGCCCCAAAATTTCCCAAAATGAGTACTCAACACCTATGAGAATCTACAATTTCTAGAAAAACCAAGCCAAAAATTAAAGAAATCAATTGTACCACTTCAAAGAACACAATTTTTTTCCCAAATAAAAAAATATCAAAAAATAGAGGCTAGGTGAATTGAGTTATGAGCTTCTAAAGTTGGATTACAAAATTAAAAATTCTATTAGAGAGTGGTTGGAAAAATTGGGGGTTGGCCTATTGATGTCAACAATCAGAAATATGACAACAACATAGCAACTTGTCAAAATATGCCTCTCTTTGTCAAAATATTCTATTCATTGAGGAGTTTGGTTTCAGTCGATTGACTAGAGGTGGCAGGTGGCACACCCTATGCTCACACCATGTGGCACATTGTAGAGGCATCATACTACCTTGCCACAAGTATAGGGTACTTTACACAAGTAGGGTATGTCTTGCGAAAAAGTATACATAGGTTTTTTAATAATTTTTTATAAATAATTTTTTTTTTTTTACCATACCACACCTAGATGGCTGCTTGCACTAGTGATTCTATAGTCGTACGAATGACCGTACACCATTAACAGTGAGGGGCCAAAATTTTCCCTAAGGGCCTCAGGAAAAAGTGTGATTTTGACAATTTGATAGTTGATCTTAGGGTTTTAGGACCTTTTCGACATAGTGACAAGGCCTATTTTGATTCAAAATGTCCCAAAATTGCAGCTATCTTTTGGATCTAACATCCACCTCACAACTTCAAACCCTTGTAAACCTAGTATCACATGTCCAATTTGGATGAAACATAAGGTAAAATGACTTTCTTAGACACTTTAATCTAAATGGTGAGCTTAGATTTGCATCAACAAGCTCCAAAATGAACCTACCATACAAAGCCACAAAGATGAAACCCCAAATCTAGTATTTCTATCAAGTTTTTCTGATTCTCTAGGTCGTTATTCAATGTAAGAGAAGACCATACTCAAATTTTTAAAATCTATCAAGATTCACAATCTAGATCTCTCAATTAGTACTAAGAATAAATAATCCCACAAGCTCTGATATCATATAAGAGTTGGTATAAAATGCTCTATACCATGAAAGGTTTGTATGAAGATTATAGCCATCCAAGGTCTAGGAACTTCTATGAAAGCACATGAGAGATCAACTATGAGAGAATAATTATATTTTATCAATGGATGCAAATAGACAATGATAATTGATTGATTGAATTGCAAATAAAACCCCTTGGTTGCATAGGCCAAGGTGTACATAGGATTGCATAAGATTATGACATGTTTCTTAATCTTATAACTTGAGAAATAAAGTGATGAGTAAACTATGCGTAACCTAAGTAAACTTAAGTACTAAGTGTGAATAAGACCTAGGTGATGAACTAGCTAGGTCAAACAACCCTTTCACACCAATTATATATATATATATTATAATAATTTAATATCACTTTATTTCACTTTATATGGTTTTTGATTAGCGAAAAACACATCGCTTTATATAGTTAATTATATTATTTAGATACAAATTAGTTAAACTTACACATTTAATAATAAGAGTTCTTAAATGACTTAAATGTATATTAATTGAGAAAATCAACCAACATTATTTTCTTTTATTTTAGGATTTTTGTGTATCATGTTGTGGTAGAAAGAGAAAGAAAATATTTTTTTTTTTATATATTGAAGTCCACAAATAAATTGAAAGCTTCAACATATAAGCTTGTTATTCAATAGAATTTGGATATAAATGAGGAGGAAGATGAGTTTTAATAATAGCCTCTAAAGGTACTACTTTTGGCATTGTGATACCAACTCCATTTATATCAAGGGCTTGACCATCAGGAAGAAACCAATCAAATATTTGCAATGACCTTCCAAGAGCTATATGCACCACATGAATTTCCAAAGAGGAACTAGGATCCTCCTCTTCCTATCCCAAAAGGAAACATCTCAAATTCATTCCCTAAAGTTTTTATGCTCTCTATCTCTATATTTTTTTCCAATAAGTGCTCTAGTATAAATTCTAGTGGTTGATTCCAGATTCTTGGGTCTTTATAAATTGCCCATGCATTTACAATTAGTATTTTTCCCGCTACAATATGGAAGCTTCCAATTGTGCATGATTTAATAGATTCATGTGGTACAAGTAAAGGTGCATTGTCTCCTTGACTATTGCTTGCAAGTATTTTAATTGTGGTATATCTGACTCTTCCACTATTCTACTTTGTCCAATTTTAGAATCAAGTTCTTCTTGGGCCTTCTTCATTATGTTGGGATGCAATATTAATAACAATAATACCCATTCTAAGTCAAGTGAAGAAATATTTGAACCTACAACAAAAATATTCTAAAAGAAAAATATAAATTAGTAACATAAAAGTAATGAGAATTTTTTTTATTACTATTATAAATTTGAAATAAATGTATATAAAAATAAGATAATAA
Source organism: Sequoia sempervirens (assembly GCA_007258455.2). NCBI lineage: Eukaryota > Viridiplantae > Streptophyta > Pinopsida > Cupressales > Cupressaceae > Sequoia > Sequoia sempervirens. Next base: position 55,521,893 of record VDFB02168118.1, read on the forward strand.
ATTATAAATAAAATATAACAATTTACATGATATCAAGAGATGAAAATTGCCTATTATGGGGAGCGCTCTGGGTCCTAGAAGGAGCCTATGCTTCTCAGTTCTATCTATTTTCAGCCAAAAAACTATTATTTCCAAGAGAAAGACTATGCCAGTACTCCTACCTATAAAATTAGAACTCATACTTGATGATATATTCAGGAGTACCTAGTTTATCATCCCCTTGGTCTCCATGTTTTTTTTGATATGATGATTAGTTGTGTAGGTATGTAAAGATATCTAAACAATTGTTTCTAATGGTGAAGGATACACTATAAAGCATATCAATCAATAAAGGTAGGTAATCTCTTTAAGTCATGGCTAGTTTTCTTTCATAAAAGAATGATAACAAGTAAATGAAAACAAAGATGTGCTCCACATAAAATCTTATTAGAATTTCTTAAACATTATCCATCATGTCTCAAATGCTTTTCAACATCTACATCAACCTCAAGATGTAACAACGTTAGAAACCACATGAAATGTGTTTCCAACCTACAATAAAAAAAATGCTTTCCCAATAGTCCTCACAATCTTTGAGAATATCTATTCTTTGGTGCAAATCCAAAATAACTTTTTACAAATCCCAACAATTTTAACTCAACATCTCTTTTAACGGTTAACACTCTTTTACCAAATCATAGAACAAAATTTATGTGTGCCATGAGAAATTCGTCAATAAAGGTGAGCACATACTTGGCCTATGAAAATGATGGAGTAAAAAAAGTCATAAGATTACAATGAACCAACTCGAGAGGTGGCTTGGAATGAGAGGCCTTAACCTTAGGAAAGAAATCCTAATGACTTTTCAAGTAAACAACCTTGACAAACTCTTGTAGTGTGAAAAATATTGGGAAGACCAATCACCATATCTACTGTGCTCAAGTATTGAAGATACCTATAATTTAAATTAGCACACCAATTGTGCAAAAAACTATTGAAATAATTAGTTTATGCAATGGGGGATGATCTTGAAGAAGACCGGAAATCTATCAAACTTGTATAAATGCAATCCATGATCAACCCACCCTTGTAGTAATTTTAGAGCTTAGTGCTTAAACCACTAAGGTTGTGGTTTTTTCAGTTGGCTCAATCCTTAAGATAAGCATCAAATCATTATTTTTAACACCTAAGTGCTACATATTTATCCCTAATTCACAATGCTTAATAATTTACTTAGCTAGTGATCTTTGCCTCTACTATACTACTATAGTTCTACACTTTTCCTAAGCAACTCCACCCCAAATTTCAATGAGTGTTATACCTAGACTAGTGGTGCCACCCAAATAGGAAGTAAAGGGTTCATTTTTAGTCCTTGGAGGGTGATTTTTTCAATAGGCTATAACTTTCATCCATAATGATATGTTTAGCATTCTTATAGGTAATAAAAAGATCTTTTTAAGCACTTCACAAGTGATTTTTCCAAAGCTCTAGGTGATTTTATTTTTAATTCAAACCTATTTTTCCCTACTTTTTCTTAGGCATAATTTTTTCTCACATAGTCAAATTTTCAAAAAAATTAAAAAATTTATCAAAAAATCATAAGGAATATATTTGTAACTTTCAATTTTTCATTTAGAAATATTAATTTTTTTTAAAAACCACCATTTGTTATAAATGATCAACTAAGGCTTGTCCATTTTACAAATTACATGCAAGTCTTGATTTTTATTTGCTAGGGGGTTGCAATCATAACATTAATACATTTAAGGAGGGTGTAAGTCATGATTTAAGTGCTCATTGTCTTTTTTCTCTCTTGGTGTTGCTAACCATGGAAAAAATTAGGACTATTGAGCTCATCACTTGACACAATAATCACAAATGGAAACTAAAATTGAGACATGTATTACAATTTAAGGGAATTTGGAAAATGTTGAATGCAACACATCTGAACTCATTAATGAGTTTTTAAAAATTACATATATAAGTAAGATGAAACCATGTGGTTAACATTATTACATGTATATGATAGTTTGTTGTTTCATAGTACAGTGTGTGTTACAACTAAGAAAGTATGAGAAAAATTTAATGATTCATTTGACATCATTAATGAGTTCCATGTTTTCAATTAGAGGAAAATTTGATATCACTCTCACATAATCTTAGAAGGAAACAAGACAAGATTATTCAATTGGATGCACTTCCTAGTTCCAAGAATTGAGCATTGATGGCTCAATCATCTAAGGGAAAATGTAAGAATAAGTAGAATCCAAAGATAAAATTTACTTCAAGTCATGAGCCTCCCTCCAAACTAAAGTAGAAGAACTCCTAGAAGTCCATACTTGCCTCCAATTTTTCTAATTCAAGTGAGTCTTCTTCCAAGATAAAGAAGATATATGATTTTTGTAATTTTTGTGGCAAGACTGAACACAATGCATCTAGATATTGGTAGAGGTTAGAGGCTTTGGAGGAAGCCATATAGTGGCATTCGATTTCTATCTCCAAGCTCTCTTCCATAGGTAAATGGAAAAGCATTTTTACACAAGCTTTGTTAGGATAAACTTTACATGATTGGATACTCGAGTCAAGTGTTGCTCACCATATGATACATTCACATGATCTCCTTTGTTCACTTTTTGATAGAAATATGTCTTAGATTGAAGTTAGAGGTTCTTCATAGATTCAATTTTTGGATCTTGAGTATAGTAAATTTGGTCAATGGGTACATCAATGATGTTCTCTTAGTTCTGGACATTTTTATTGAACTTCTTTCCATCTATTAGATTTGTCATTTTGGTGAGGAAAATATAGTTGATTTCACAACAACATGATTATGACTATGTCTAATTTATTGATTAAGCTCCTTACTCAATATGGCTTAGTATGATTGTAGATGAAAGGGAGAGAAAATGTTGAGACTTTACATATATCATTAGATATGTGCTATAGATAGCAATTGATCTCATGGCTCAAGGACAATATTTAAATTCTTGTTCAAATTAAGGATGAGCTAGCAAAAACTATCGAAAAGAAAAAGTCCTTGTAATTATGTGGATTGTTATGATGTATAGATAATAAGAGTCTTAATTGATTCAATAAGGCATGCATTAGAATTAGGGTCACTCATAAGAATCGAATTATAGTGTACATGGGATGATTTTTTTTTATTATTCAAGGGATAAACACTTTTGACCTAGAGCTATGAACCGGTGAGGTCACAAATGGAGGACCTCATCCCCAATACAACCACTCAACAATACCACCCCAACAGGGTTTGAACCTTGGTGGAAAGAACAATGTCACCTTTAAACCATCACACCATGCCATTATTGGCTACATGGGATGGATTTTAGTTGTCCATGTGTACTAGAAAAATCTGATTTAAGTTATGAATAATAATCTTATCCATGAATCTTAGCTATTTAGTGGATATAAATTGAGAAAATCATCATTGGTAAGGTCTTGATATTTTCTAATATTGTGTTATCATGACCATGATGTACTAAATGTTAATGCTACTTATTTATAAACTTGAATCAAAGATTGTGGATTGTATCCCAAGCTTGGAGACTAAGCTAAGATATTAAATACAAAAGCTATATAAAATTGGAAATTCCTTAGTGATCATAAATCTTGTTGTCATGGATTGAAGACCAAATCGTGTTTGTGTCATTTCTTAAGAATTCATATCTATAAATTGACTAAATGTTCTTCTTACAATTGATTCTAGTGTCCTATTTAATGATCTATTAATTTTGTTGATATATAGAAGTGTTATTGGATATTGTAGGATTGATAATCATGTATCTATATAGTCACCTATGAGGAGCTAAACCAAAAATCCTAAACAAATATTTGGATGTCATGGCCTTACTCTAGGTTGTCCATGTGTGAATAGAGGAATCAATCTTGATCTTGCTCATTCATTGTATTGCTACATGATTATTAATCTTCCTAATCATTTCATGATTCAAAGTATATTACTATGGTTTTCTTGGGCAATTATCATGTTCCCTTTGCAAGGGAGTAACCCTATTAGTTGTCCCTAGGAATTAATTTTTCCTCCAGGTGCTTAATATGTGTTCTATTTAGACATAAAACTAATGATGTATTTTTTTGAAATAATTCTTGACATTAGACCCATCAAATAAACCTTGTTTATTTAAATCCTTGGCCAAGCCTTTAACCCTTCCCTATATTAATTCCCACCCTTGCATAACTACTATTGACCTCATATCAATTTCCATGACCTTCTATCAATTTTCATATTTTATGAGCCCCTTGTGTTTTCATGTTCATGATGCTTTATATTGCCAAGAAGATTCATGGCCATTGATCTCATTTTGATCCAATAACCCATGCAATTATAAATTTTTCAGTGCACATTGTTAGTTCTAGAGTGTTCTAGCTACGCAATCATCATTTGATCTCATAGTTCACAAATCCTCTAAGAAACTTCAAAAATTTGTTTCCCTTAACTATTGGCCAACTAATTTCAACTTCATTGTGTGGTGCATCCATTCTATTGATAGTTTGTTTCTCGCACATCAACATAAGATATTATTTTGTGGAACCTTTTTATTAAATATTGATCTCATAAAATATATCACCAACATTGTTATATTATAATCCATACTATAACCTGAAAAAGTTATCACTATTTTTGTCCATGGAATGTTTTTGCTAGATGTTGTAGTTATTATAGCTCTAATAGACATGCATGCATTTAATATGGAAGAATAGACAAAATGAATGAGCTGATAATATTTCCTGTTGAAATGCTTTTGATTCAAGATAAGGCCATGTACTATTCCATGTGTCATAAAGAAAGACAAGATTGGATTCTCAAATATTTCCATAAAAGTAAAATTTGGACATTTATTTAAAACCATACAAAATCATGGTGTAAAGGAAACTACTTGGTGAACTAAATAAAAAAATTTAAATGACAAAAGGATTTATTCCTAGAAGATAATGAAAACCATCCACATAAGCGTACATGCATATTGTTCTTGTATAATATTCTTGACATAAAATTTGCATAATTTGAGTCTATTTTATTTGGTCGAGGTTTATTTAATATGTTTTTTTTTTCATTTTCATGCCTGATCCCAACCCCACTTAGCACTTGGATTAATGCGGCACAAGGGGTGCATTAGAAAACCCACTTTAGACCTAATAGAATGTGGACGGGGCAAAGGGAAACCCCAACCCAACTTTGGACTTGGAATATTGTTGACTGGGCAAAGGGAAACCCCAACCCAACTTGAGATTTGGAGAATTGTGAACTGGGAAAAGGGAAAATACCAACCCCACTTAGGCACTAGAAACCCCACTTTGAACTTGGTAGATTGTGGACTGAGCAAATAGAAAGCTCAACCCCACTTTGGAATTGGAAAATTATGGACTAGACAAAGGGAAAACCCCAACCCCACTTTGGACTTGGTAGATTATGGATTGGGAAAAGGGAAACCTCAACCTCACTTCAGAATCCACAAAGGGAAACCCCAACCCGACTTAGAACTTGGCATATTGTGAGTTGGGCAAAGGGAAACCTTAACCCCACTTTGGAATCTGCAAAGTGAAACCCAACCCCACTTAGGCACTAGAAACCCCACTTTAGACTTGGAAGATTGTGGGCTGGGAAAAGGGAAACCCCACTTCAGACTTGGAAGATTATGGATTGGGCAAAGGGAAACCTCAACCCTACTTTGGCACTAGAAACCCCACTTTGGACTTGGCAGATTGTGAATCGGGCAAAGGGAAACCCCATTTTAGATTTGGTAGATTATGGACTAGGAAAAGGAAAACCTCAACCCAACTTAGGCACTAGAAACCCCACTTCGGGCTTGGTAGATTTTAGATTGAGAAAAGGGAAACCCCACTTTGCACTTGGAAAATTATGGAATAGGAAAAGGGAAACCTCAACCCCACTTCAGACTTGGCAAAGGGAAATCCCAACCCCTACTTAGGAACTAGATGCCCAACTTTGGACTTGGGAGGAATGTAACTAGGGAAAAAAACACTAGAAACCCCACCACCAATTAACACTTAGAATAATGCTACCCAAGGGGTGCACTAGAAACCCCACCACCAATTATCACTTGGGAAAATATCTCACCAAAGGGGCACTGACAAATTCCACCCACAACAAAGCCAAAGGTTTTAAAAATTAAGGAAACAAAGGGATGAATCTCAATGGATTGTGGCAGCAAGGCTACTCTGCCACTTACAATAGTCGGTCACTTATTTAAGTCATTTGCAAAATATTCTTCTTGATGATCTCTTGAAAATGTTATCCAAGGTTGCTCCAACCAAGTTTTTGCACCAATTGGAGATAGCCAATGACATGGGCCCTTGGTGATGCAAGAGTACCCCTACTATATATTGTGAAGCAACTGTAGAGAGTGATGTGCCAAATCTACCATGGATTCTAACTTAGAGGAATTCAGTCATAATCCAACACATGGTAGCTTCACGCCACCAGATTTTCAACCAAGTACAATGACCAAATGTGTGAATCAATGGTTCTTCTCATACCAAGTTTAATTACTATCATGATGTGAATCATTAATAGGGTAAAAATAACATTTCTCACAATGGTCTAAACCCAACACAAGTTCCCTATTGGTTGGTGAAAAATCCAACACTTGATGAATTTTGCTTCATAATGATAAGAAGATCGAACATTGAAGGATAAAAAAGCAACGTCACTATAAACGCTTGGTTGCGACAAGCCAATTATCCCTGTGATAACTTCTCTAACACCTCTAGCTTCAAATTCCAAAAGTCTAAAGGAACAATAGGCCCCACTTTTATGGTTTGTATTCATACTAAAAATAAAAATCAAATGACCTTTTACCCTTTTGTTCCACACCATATTTTTATTCTTGTTGAGCTCATCTTAGGACACCTGTGTTATCTTTTAACAGATGTGCTACTCCACCCATATTGACATGTCTAGAAGTACCTTAAGGCTAATAACAGGGGAATTGGCCCATCTCCAACTCACATAATAAGTATAATAATATTTTAAAAGTAGTGGTATTTCACTTGCACCAAAACAACTCCCACTTATTTAATCTCTCAGGTCATTTTGGAAAGTCAAACTAGAGTCAAGCTCAATTGGTTCTTCTTTCCCCACTAATTTTTCCAAGCCCCCTTGGTTGTGGTTTCATTAGATAGTAGATAGGGACAATGGGAATCTCATTAATCCATTCATGCACATCACTAATTAGATGACCATACATTTGGCTACCTTAAGATAGTCATAATTATTCATGTCGTTTACCCGTGCTTGGTTGAATTTCTTCACTTTGACATTCAGAGCATTTGGAAAAAATCACATTGCGTTAGCATCAACATGGACCATTATGTTGGTGTTTCCAACTAATTGTCCAAGTTTCTCTGAGGATAAGCTAAATCCTATACTTAAGAACCCTAGGTCAGTGGCCAATGAGAAGGAGATAGATGTATGTTTTTCTCCTTTGTACTTTAGGCTCTGCAAAACCAAGGTGGGTTGCCTTATAACATCATTTAACTCATAGCAGTGCTTACAGTGATGTTTTGAACAAATGATTAATTTTACAATAATATTTTACAAGGTGAGTCTGATTGGCTAAATCATCTTCAAAACCCTCTATTTGCTCTATGTTTTTTGACAAAGTAGATTGAGCATAAATAAAATTGCAATAAAAGTAAATGTTCAATTGTATTAGGTTTTATTCTGCTTACTTTTGAGCTCTGTGAATCAAATTGAATATTCCTTATCCATTACAAATTGAAAGATGAAACTGTGGACAACTTGAGGTTCCACTACCCCAGAGTGAGCACACAACAAAAAGCTTAGACATGTTTCGTGCTGCATCGGACAATCAAGGCTTGATTTTCCTGGTCTTTGATGTTGTATGATTGAGTATCTTTGTCATTGTTGCATACATATGTCTTGAATGTCTACTTTAGTGTGACTTTGACATGGGGTCATCCTCTCACTAAAGTGGGGGCTAAATGTAGTGTAGGAAAAAGTATCCCTTTTTCACACTTAATTTGGAATTATTTAAAATGAACTTAATTATGCCTTAATTTAGTGTTGTAATATGTGTTTTACATATTCACATTAAGTTTAGGGCCCTATTAATTAAAATGTACCTAATTGTGCCTTATTTGTGGTGTTGTAAAGTGTACCCCTTTACACTTTCACACTTATCTAGGGCCTCATTAATTAATTGAGCTTAATTGCCCTTAATTGGCCCCTTTAATTCAAATCCAAGCCTAATAAATATTAGAATTTCCAAAGAGGAAACCTGACATTCATTAATGATATAAAAATAACACTTATCCTTGAAGAATGTGTGTCCTAGATAAGTGACCTAAGACCCATAATGGGTCCTCACTTAGACCTAGGACCCCCCTTTTTAGTATTCTTTTGGTGGTATTTTAATGATTTCAAATTCATATTCAAATGTCAACTTGTGATATTTGAATTTTGAGATATTAAGGTTACTTACATGTAAATAAGAGGCCATTTCACTAAGTTTCATCCTAGAATTTTCAAGAGAGCATTCCTATAGCAAGTTTATGAGATCAAGAGAAATTAAAGAGCATTTCAAGGCATTCAAGAGTAGATTTATTGAAGAATTATTGCAGCACTCAAGATCCATTATCATGTCAAAGTCATGCATGTTGTTTGAGCTAATATGATGATGTAGTGTTCATGATTCATTCAAGCATTCAAAGACATCATTTCAAATCAAGTTTCAAGATCAAGATCCACATCCATTGAGGCCACTTCATGCTAGTTGCATATTTGCATTCCAAGGATTAATCAAGGGTTTGGTGATTTGTGACATTGCATTTTTCATTCATCATTTTTTTCATGGTCTTTGATTTCATTTCAAAGTTTAAATACTCAAATAGGGTTTGACCAAGGCAAACCCCCCATCACCAAAAACAACATTTTTCTCCTCTTGTGTTTGTGTTTGTAGGTTTTAGGTGGAAGATCCTTTGAAGAGAAAAATTGAAGAAAGTTACAAAGTTGTCATCTCATGAAAACTCTTCTACAAGATTTATTTCCAGCTCTCTGATTGTGAAACTTGAGAATCTAGGAATGTAGAAACAAAAGTAGAGAACCCAAAAAGCATTTTTACAAAGCCCTAGCTAAGATCCATTCACCATAGGTAAAATGAGTCCTTAGTGAGCTTCGAAAATGAACTTTTGGTGATTGGTACACATCATTTTACCTTTCTCAAGTATGCCTTTTGATTGCTAGTTTCATTAGTTTTGAGTACAGTCTTTCATTTTCACTTTATAACTTACATTTTGGAGTTTATTTGATAGTTTTAATCTTTCTCCCCAAAGTGTTATTTAACCTAGACCCCTGTCTTAGCATAAAAGAGAAATTTGTACATTCATACCTTGATTTGAATCACCTTTTGGTTTATTATCATTTCATTGTGTGGGTCTCATTTCTTGAATGAAATAGTGGAAAATAGGGTTATTTCTTATCATTTTGGTGAACCCCTGTTCATAACCCCATTTTTCTATGTTTCATCAACATTAACAAAAAAATTAGGCACAACCATTCTCCCTAATTGCCAAATGTTATAGATAGGTCTATCTGCTAGGGATTTTCAAAAGGAATGTTTGAAAAGGGGATAACCTTGGACGAGGATGATAGGATCTCTACAATTCTCATTTTTATGAAAAATATTATCAACTATAATTTCGTACCCTTGAGCCATTCTTGGCTTCTTTTGTGATCCAAGAAGATGTGTGATAATGTTGTCATCTAACCCCCTCTTGTAACCCTTTGATGTCCCAACCATTTTCTCAATTTAGGGTTTATAATTCAAAAAACTAGAGCCTCATAAATTTTACACTTCTCTAAAAACTTTTGTAAAATTTTGCAAAATATACCCCTTACAAAACCTAATTGCTTTTCTGAATACTCAATTCAAGACAATTTACACCCTTACACCTTCAAATTCACACAAATATGGTCTGATATACTTACTTGTTTTCCATTCATAGGATGCCCTAATTTCATTGTGTAAACCCTTGTTCACTCATAAATTCTTGAGCAATTAACTCTGGTACTCAACTTTTGTGATTAGAATGATGGACCATGAAGTAATTAAGCCTTTTCCTTTGAGAATTGGGTAGATACAGATCAAATCCAACATTATTTCCTTTGTATGTTTGAACACTTGACTAGTGGTAGTCGTTCTCCATGTTTGAATGTGGGTTGTTGATCTTAGGAAATCAATGGTGATGAAAATAATTTGAAATCCCCTTCATGATGGGAATTTTTTGTTGTTGTTATGCACAGGTATAAGACACGTGTCACCATTTCAGGGAATCATAGGAGCATGAAGACAAGTTTTGAAGCTCAGTCAATATTTCATCTTTTTGTGAAACACTATTATCAAATAATATGAGAAACATAGTAAGATTTCAGGAGTTTGGGGAACATAAATCTTGGTTTAATATCGCTCCACGAGCATTGTTTCTTGTGTGAAAAGGTAAAACATACACTTTTAGCTGAAATGAAAGTATTTTGCAACTTCGTGGGGGCTAATGTTGTCAAAAAGAAGGGCTCCATGATACAAAGGCTTTATGCAATAATTAAAGGCTCTAAAGTACACATGTTCTTTAAATCAATTTAAAGCAACTAGGTACAAAGGGGTTGGGTATGAACAATTGGGGGGGCTTTATGAGAGAACTTAAAACATTGTGCAAAAAAAGTAAATCTCTTAACTTGATTGGCTATGGACTTGTACACGTCTGTGAGGCAAAATGAAATGAAATATTTTAATAATGTCCATGAGGCCACAACAACCTATGGGACCCAAGAACAATACAAGACCACCACTAAAAAGAGAAGACCCTAAATAGCCTGAGACCTTCGCTCGAGGTTAGCTCTACGACAGTGCATTTTGATGATGTAATTTGTCGATTTGACCAACCTTTCCTCCTCAAACAAGGTATTTAAGTTATCAACTTGTAAGGTGTCCCCATAACTGACTCAAATATCTTTATATGTTGAGCACTCCATAACAAAGTGCCACTCTGTCTCCACCAATCCCATGTTGCAAAATCAACATATTCTTTTTTCCCACTCTTCTTTAGGAACCATCCATCTACCCATTTCACATCTAAGACGATGTGAGCTAGTCCGGAGTTGAGCTATCAACATCTTTGCTCTCCATTTAATATTTGCTCCTATATATGCCTTTTCTTCATGGTCCCCCTTGGGATTAAATTCTTTGATATAGTAATCTTCTTTTCGCCCTGATTTTTTTGTCCATATAGCATTTTTGATTTTTTGTTTCACATATTTTTTTATTTCTTCATTTGTACTTGGACAATCTTGCATATTCACACCCCACTTTTACATCCATTTTTTTGTTTTTTTTCATCCATGTATTCTTTCTTCTATCCAACTTTTCTTTTACAATTAGCTTAGGCCATCGATGGTTCTCCATATCTTGAACCTTTTGTAGGTAACTTAGTAACCGAATCATCGCAGATGCCTCCAAGGGGAAGGTGCCCATCTCTGCTAGTAAAATCTCATAAGGTATTGCAGTTTTGAGCTTAAGGATGCTAACAATTAGATGATTTTGAATTCTTTCCACTTGCCTCCATTTCTGATCTGACATGCTGCTGCCTCAAATTTCACACCCATATAGAACCATCGAGGTCACAAGTAAGCCAAACAATGTTCTCTTGGTTTTCCAATCCCATAATTCAACATTTCTACATCTATTTTGTAGAGAGTAAAGTGCTTTCCATCCCCCTTGGATCCTTTTTTCTCTACAAGTTTCCCAACTGAGCTTGTAGTGAAAATCTATCCCAAGGTATTTGTATTCATCCACAATTTCCAACAAATTGCCTTCAAAGATAAAGCTAAAAGGATTTCGCGGGTTCATGGAGGTAAAATTTTAACATAAAAGGCTTCAGCAAACCGAAGAGGTTGCACAAAATGTTGACATGTTTCTAGTGGGGCTCAAAAGAACTCAAAGCCTCAAAGCGATAGATTAAAATATTCATAAAAATGGGTGTGCTTGGTTGTCTAATGCAAGGGGATGGTAAACATATGGGGATAATTCCTTAAGGTTATAACTTAAGTGAGAGGTGACCCCAGTTACATGTCAACAATGAAATATAAGAAAAGTGAAAGGGTTTAGGATATACATTAGGGTTTTAAATGAAATTTAAGGTTTTAGAGGCCCTAACACACTTTTTTCTGCAATTTTGAGGATTTTTCAAAATTTAAAAAGGTAAAAATTAATACCAATGGATGTAGAAATTAACAAGTACCACCACATTGCATGCAATTAAATAGTCAGATTCTCGTTGTCCATACTAGTTTTGAGTCAGTTGTTTGTTGCTTAGGGAAAGCCCCTATAAGGAAGCATCTTATGAGAACTCTTTTAATAAATTCATCTTATTTATAATGATTTTAATGGGAAGAATACTAAAAAATATTATTTTAATGGTGAAATTAGTATATTTATGTTATTTTTACTTACTTTTATGTATATTTTGATGGTAATGTTTTTAATACAATAATATATTGATAAGTGTTATTTTTGTGTTAAGTTTAGTAGATGGTTCAATTTTTATTTTATATACATTTCATCTTATTATACCATTTTTCACATATTTTTCATTTATTCATTAGTATTATATATATATATTTTTTTTTATCAGTAAAGATTTATATTTTATTGATAATATAAAAAGGATTACAAAACAAGAGCTTCGCTCGAAAGACAGAGCCACCCAGAATGATTCATCTAAAGCTCAATCTGGTAAACTAGAGAGATCTACCCAACATCCAAAAAAATACAGCTTTCCGCCATTGATTTAGATAAACTTTCAACCATCAATATCGCGATATACCAAAAACATCATTCACATCTAAAGGCTAGATGTAAAATATTTTAACATTTACAAGATCCACCTTCTGAATGCCAAAAAAAACATCTCCCGCCTGCATTGTTCGCTTTTCTCCTAACCATCCATTCACCACTTCCCCTACTTCCTTTCCCACTGCTCCCCCACAATTTCAATCCACCACGAGTCATCTTTCACCAACTTTTTTTTTTGTCCCGCCTCCAAAAAACACCTTCTTTTATTAAGCCCCAATTCCGCCAGACCTCCCACCCCTAGCTCTTCCCCTATGCGCAAATCGCATTCACCTTGGGACTTGATGAGATTGGGTTATTCCCTCCCGCCGTTCTGCCACTTCCTATTGATGCAACACCATCTTTAAGTTCTCCCATGCTGTTAAAATCTCCAGTTTGTAGACTTCCCAATCCACACTCCTTCACCACCTCACAAAAGGGATTAGGCCAGGTTCTTCTGTGGCCTCATCCATATCCTCAATGCCTTCTGAAATATCGTATCCTTTACCCGGAACTACCCATTCTAATAGGGAATCCATTCTCCCAAGTAATTCCTCCACAAACAGTGACTTCAACAACCATTTTACCACCTCAATTTCTTCATTTAATTCAAGACCCCATGCAAATATCATAGAGGCTACGTCAACGTTCATTCATCCTCTATGAGTGGCCTCCATAAAATGTGATCCCAGAGTCGCCATCACTGCCTCTATCACCTCTTCATGTCGGTTCTTCAACAGATACTTCAACCTGAATACTGATATTGGTCTGAAGAAACCTTGTTGTTGAAGCTTTGTCGAGAAGCCATACATCGCTTCCATTTCCCCTACTTTCGCTTTTTCTAGACTGAACAAACATCACTCGTAATCAAACCCCTTGCCAGACAATGATGATAGCAAAAATGCTTCAATATCTTGTTTTAATGAAACCCACCACCTCAACACACTGGAAATCTGTCTGCTTCGTCCTTCCCCTGACATCCACATTTAAAACTGTGACGCCACCACCACTTGCGCTGATCCAAAGGCATTAAAATTTAGTACCACCAATAGAGCATCCTCAGCTTGTTTTGTCCAGCCATCTTGAAAAGAAGCAAAAAAATCCCAACTCTCAAAACTATCACATGCCAACATCCTTCACAAAACATAGACCACCTGCCCCTTCAATAACCGTTTGTACTTAGATGGTACCTCTCTTCTTTCGCTCAAAAGATACCCCGTCCTCTTCCGACTTCAAACAACATCCACCAGTACCAAATTTATCCCTGAGCTAAAGTATTATGGCCAAGACACTTGCAGCTCCGCTTGGTGAAAATCCTCCACCCTAGTTTCACCTATCACCTCAAAAGAGGACGCCCACTTGGAGAGGCAATCTGCTTCTCCATTGCCAACTCAGCGGATATGACAGACTTGAAATTTGTCAAAAGAACTTAAAACATTTATAATTGCTTGTATTAAAGCTTTTAGATGCCACGCCGAAGCTCCAACATTAATAATCGCTTGAATTATAATAAGAGAGTCACCTTCCAAGAGAAATTTTTTAATCCCCATAGATTTTTCCAAACCTACAGCTAAGAGGGCTACCTTAGCTTCCACAACATTGTTTGTACCATCCTCCAGCTTTCAAGCTCCAAAAGCAACCAAATTACCTTGACTGTCACGAATAATAGCCCCTGCTCCTGAAGGCCTCGGGTTGCCCTTTGCAACCCCATCAAAATTTTCCTTGAGCCATCCTTCCTTCGACTTTTCCCAGATAACTTCCTTCGAAGAAACCTGTTCCTCATTTCTTCCCACCTCTAGAAGACTCAGCTTTACCTTTAGCCCTAGCCACAACCTTTGAAACCTACTATCCTCCACTGAAAAAGGACATTTTTTGAAGATGGAGTTGTGCAGCCGTAGCATTCGCAACTTCTGTGATTGCTTGATCAATTCTATTTTTGATTCTTGGAACAGTTTCTTTTTTATCTTCAAAAATCCTTTTGTTCCGCTCCTTCCATAATTCCCATATCACAATTGATGGGCTTGCCACCCAGACACTTGAGAAGAGGGAAGAACCAGAGGGGTGTGGCCATCCCTCAAAAATACTCTTCACCGAATTTTTCCAAAGACCCTGCCAACCAAGTTTTAACCTAAGGGAATCCTAGCAAGTAGCAACAATTTTGCAATGTAGAAGCAAGTGATCCATAGATTCCTCTGCCCCCTCACATAAAACACATTTTGTTGGCCCAACAAAGCCCAATCTCTTCCTCCTTTCCCCTGAAAGAATTCACCCCTTCACTTCCAACCAAGCAAAAGCACCAGCTTTGGGCAAACATTCCTTACTCCAACATAATCTTTTTGCCCAAAAGACTTCACCCTCCACAGAGTCCAGAAGCTGATATCCAATCTTGACCGAGTAGTTCCCATTAACTAACCCACACCAGACCACTTTATCAGCAGTATTAGTTAGAAGAACTCGACGCCCCCTAAAAATCTCCTTCAGTTTTTGGATTTGGAAATCTGATAGCTCATCAAAAAACAAATCTTTCCACCCCCACTCCTGGCCTAAGGGGCCCCTTTTTAATTCTAAATAGTCTCTAACTTTGTCACCCCACCTTTGGATAAAGAACTGCCTTAGGTTCTATAAACCTTCTTCCTCCCTTAAAATTGGATACCCATTCCACGAGTCATCCCAAAACTTCACATTTAACCCGTCCCCAATCTGCCATGTAATATGATTTGTTATTACCAGCCTACAAGAAACTATAAAGTTCTAGATAGTAGAACCCTTCATCGGATTTCTGACAGTGAAAATCCGATTATCCGTCATTGAATCCAAATATTTTTCTTTTAGGATTTTGACCCATAAGAGTTTAGGATTTGTATAGATACTCCAAACCAGCTTTGCACCCAAGGCTTCATTCATCAAATGCCAGTTTCTCAAACCTACCCCCCCCTTTGCTTTGGTTCTACAAATTTTCTCCCATGCTAGCAAAGGGATTTTATCTCGATCATTTGCACCATTCCAGAAGAATTTTTGCATTCACTGCCCTATTGAATTCACCACCTTCTTTGGAATTTTCAAGCACATCATGGAGAAAACTGGAATAGCCGAGACTACACTTTTTAACAAGAGTAAATGACCAGCGACTGTTAACCATTTACTTTTCCACCCGTCCATCCTACTTAAGCAGCTGTCCACCAGGTCTTTCCATATACCAACTTTATTAGCTCCCCCAAAGAGAGGAACACCTAAAAACTTACTCAGAAGAGTACCAACTCGCATACCCAAAATCCTACAAATTTCAAGTTGTTTAGCTATGGGAACTTGGAAGAAGAAAATATCAGACTTCCGCCAGTTGATACATTGACCAGAAGCCTCTCCATACTCATCTAGAGATTCTTTCAACACCCAAGCTTCTCTAACGGTTGTATCCCCCAAAAGAAAAGTGTCATCAACAAATTGTAAATGCGAGATCGGATCAACCCCATCAGTGACAACAATGCCTTTCCATAGCCCACTGCACCTTTTCTTTGCAATCATCCTCCCTAACGATTCATCCAGAATAATAAAAAGGAAGGGAGAGATGGGGTCTCCTTGCCTAATCCCCTTACTAGACTCAAAAAAACCCTGAGGGCTGCCATTTAACAACACCAAAAAATGAGGGGTGCTAATACAGCTCAGAATCCAAGCCACCCACTCTTTGTAGAACCCAAAATTCTCAAGGACCTTAAGAAGAAAACTCCTATTAACTTCGTCATAAGCCCGTTTAATGTCTAATTTCACCATCAACTTCTCCACTTTTTCCAATCTTACTGAATGAATAGCTTCATGAACAACAATTACCCCTTCAAAGATAGACCTGTTTGGAGAGAAGCCACTCTACTCTACCAAGATCATCGAAGGTAAGACTTTCTTAAGTCTGTTTGCTACCACCTTAGAGATAACCTTGTAGATTGTGTTACATAAAGAAATTGGACGATAGTCTTCAAACGAAACTATCTCTGATCTTTTTGGTACCAAAGCAATGAAAGTATTATTCAAATCCTTCAAAACAAAACCACTTCCCCTTGATTCTTCAACCACTTCCCAAATATCATGTGCTAAGATACCCCAAAATTTTTGGAAGAAAAAGGCTGGGAAACCATCCGACCCAGGAGCCTTATCATCCCCCAGACCAAAAACAACCTTTTTCACTTCTTTTAGAGAGCCTTTTTCCATTAACATAGCATTTTGTACATCAGAAACCACACTTGGAATATTCTCCAGGATCTTCCACTCTTGACTTCCTTCGTCACTATTTCCCTTGCATAGACCAGAGAAAAAATTAACAGCTTCTTTGGATATAAGAGTATTATCTGATAGTACATTCCCATCTCTGTCCTTAATTGAGAAGACCTTGTTACTAGCCCTGTGAACTTTCACTGAGTTGTGAAAAAACTTTGTATTTCTGTCCCCTGCTTTTAACCAGCACTCCCTTGATTTCTGCTTCCAAAAGACTTCCTCATGGGTTAAGATTTTAGAATAAGCTTTGTTCAACAATTTTTCTTGCTCAAAATCTTCTTCAAACATCCCTTTCTCAATAATTTTCAAATGGAGGAGCTTTAACTCTTCCTCCAATCTTAACTTCTCAGAGAAAATGTTTTTAAAAGATTCCCTATTCCATCTCTTTAGTTGTTCTTTAAGAAATTGTAGCTTCTTAAAAAAGATATAGGCTTTGCTTCCATACCTTTTAGGGGCATTTCTCCACCAATTTGCCACTAGCTCTTGGAAGCCTTCTGCCCGTAGCCACATTGCCTCAAACTTGAAAGGGCACCTTACCGGTGTTAACTCCTCTTGGATTCTCAATCCTATCGGATAATGATCTGATCCAATTATGGGAGTTACCTCTGCTTCACACAACCATTGTTGTGCCACCCAATCCCCAGCCAAAAAGAAATGATCTAGCTTCTTCGCTATGTTTAGAAAACCACTTCTTCTATTTTTCCAAGTGAATTCCCCATTTCTGAACGGAAGTTCAAAAAGACCATTCAAAAAAACAAAAGCACTGAAATCCCTCTGGCTTTGGCTATCCCAACAAACCCCACCAAGCTTGTCAAACGGTTTTAGGCTGGCATTAAAATCACCACTTAAGAGGAACATTCTACCACTTTCTATACTCAGAACATTAGAGAGCTCCTGCCATAGCTGACTCTTCTGAGCAACTCCTAAGGGGCCATAAACATTAAGAATGTGAGAACTGGCTCGTAACTGCAATGACTTAACACTGACCCATTGCCAATACCTTTCTTGCCTCACCACTCTAACATTTACAAGGGCTTCATCCCACAAAATTCCAAGGCCACCTGAGGCCCCCACAACCCCCAAGAGACAACCTTTCCATCTGCCAAAATGTTTTAGGAAGCAATCAAAACCATTTTCCTTTACTTTCATTTCTTGGAGTAGAACTAAACTTGGCCTCGTTTGATCAAAACAATGCTTGATCAAACGGATTTTGTTAGGGGCATTGCAGCCCCTGACATTCCACAAAAGGATTTTCATGACTATCGGGAAAAGGCATAGCCTTTTCCCGATCTCAATTTTCTTTGGCCAATTGCATTCCCCGCCATTTCAAGGCGCATCTTGTTAGTTTTAGGACTACGCCTCCTCTTCTCACCCACCCTTGCCTTACTATTTTGAGCTGAGGATTGTTCAATAGACCTCTTCTCCACTATGCCAATTTGATCATTTAAACCCAGTAGATCTTCCCCACCAGGCTCCTCCTCTGAATCTATATCTGAGACCGAGCCTTCCAGAGAACCTCCGCTATCTTTGACCCCTTCAAAAGCACTAACTAAATTTTGAATAGGAGAGATTGGAATATCTTTAAAGACTACCCCTTCAGAGCCAACTGGGTTGTCAAATTCAAGATGCATCAGAACCTCCAACTGATCCTTCCTCCCTTGTACTGAAGCATGCTGAGGATACTCATCATCTGGTTTTTCAACACGACCATGTCTAAAAGCTTTCATTGTGCCATGTTCTGGAAACCTACCTAATTCTTCCCTAGGATGGGAGGAGAGTGTTTTTGCATACTCCTCCACCACAATAGCCCTCTCTTTGTTTAAAACCTTCATAATACTATTTGGGGTGGCGAGAGTTAGCTCTGTTTCCACAAACTCATTAGCCCTTAAAGCCTCCTTCGAAACTAGCCCTTCCGAAACTTGATTTTGAAATTTCCTTTCACATTCAACTTCATGAATAAAAGCAATTTCTTATTTTCTCCTTGTACCCCATGACAGAGAGTCCATTTCACCCTCTTGATTTGTAGTTTTCATTAGGGACTCTAGGGAGCCCCACTCTTTGGATGTCCTCCATTCTTCAACTGCCACAGCCTCTGTGAGAGCTACCACTTCCTCTGCAGGAAGATTTTGAGTAGCTCCTTTTCCTTTTGAACCCTGCCAACTCTGGGTCTCTACATGAACTTCCCTTGAACAACTCCCATTAGGAAAAATATGATCCTCCACCACCAGATTCTGACATGACATACCTTCCCTAGATTTTAGTTCTATCATTTTTGGTAGTGGATGGATTATCTATATTAGAATGCATATCCTTGGGAATATACTACAGTCCACTTTTTCTACCACCACCTTCGATTTTACAAAGATTCCTAGTTTGTTGCCAATTTTTCTTAGGGTTTCCTGATCCCAGTATTCTTGAGGGAGATTTTTCAAACTGATCCAAATAGCTATCTCCTCTGTCTTTGCCGTATTGGGGTCAAAATTTGGGGTCTAGTCTACAATGAACAAGCCTCTTCCTTCCATTATGAAAGGGCCACTATTTAAGATTCAATCTTTCCCTTGAGGTGTTTGACAAATTACCAGATAAAAACCATTCTCCAAGGTTTTTATTTCACACCCTTTACCCCAGTTTGCATCACACCACTCCTTCACTTTTGTGAATGTCGTCCAATGCCCACCCCACCACATAAAAAAGGCACGAGCTTTAAAGAAACTCACAGAATCGTTCCATTCACTATTGTCTATTAGAAGGGTAACCATTGTAGTATGGAGGAAATTTTTCATTACCTGACTTGGTTCTCCCTTCTCTGTCTGGTTCTTTGGCCACCAGAACTTCTTTTCTAGATTCTTGAAGTCCACATGCCCCTTTGAATACGTGGAGCGAAACCTTCATTCACTTGCCACCACCTGTGCATTCGTGTGAGAAAACTCTCCAAAATCCCCATTTCTGCCACACTGATTAACTGGAGCCTGCCAAGCCTTGTCCGACCCATTACGCCTTCCTGCATGGGTATTTCTCCCTCTCCTCCTATTGAAAGGCCATCGAGCTTTCCTTCCATCATATTACAGTCCATGGTGCCTGCGAAAACTCTGGTTTGACTGTTGCTCCGCCATTTTTTTTTATTAGTATTATATTTGTATTCATACATACTTCCATACATTTGTTCCTTGCCTCGAAATTACCATCTCAACCCTTGTAACGCCCCGCCACGCAACCCTAGGGGAAGTTGCAATTTACTACACAAACGAACTAATTTTTTTTTATAAAAAAAGAACAATTAACATGCAAGTTCACTAACCATTGCCAACCAATCCCCTAAGGTTACGAGACTGATTTAATTAAACCCAAACAAGAAACATGAATTATAACCATAACATTTAATTTTTTAACAAATTAATGCACATACATTCCAAACATGATAATTTACATCGAAGAATATGAAATACCACTTGATTCCAATAATATAATTTACAACATGATTACAACACTCATTCCTCGAATGAGATAAATCCAATAAGCATGATTATATATTACAAATTCCACCTCGATAAAAAATGAGGGGTAATAAAATTACAATATTAACTGAGATGAATAAATCAAGAAAAGATACTAGAACCCACGAGCTCTCCAACTGAAAATCTCGTCCACACAAATGAGAAGACAACCCAACGGATTAAAGTGCATGTTCCACCCAACCATGTGATACCTGAAGGCTCACCCCCCGTGCTAGGAGATAGTAACCAGGAATTCCTAAACAAGACCATCAACCTCTAGACACAGGTTAATACATGACTAAACTGAAAAGGATACAAGTGCAACATCACTTAACACAAAGGTTACAATGCTTCTAGAGAACAAGGATCATTTACGCAGTACAACAAACTGACTTCTAGTTTACATAGAGAGAGTGTCACACGACATTTTCTATGAGTTACCCTGGATCAACTGTCTTAGGCAACCGAACCCACATCTTGGGCTATCCAGGCTCAACTCTACTAGCTGCCGGACCCTCATACCAATTGCGCTTCTCGTCTCATCTCAAACCTTAAAAGCGAATGAGTTATGAGAGAGGAATTAATTATCTTAATTAGTTTGAGAGTTTTTCATTAGTTCTTTTCAAGTTATCACTTACTTAAACCCTATGTGAGTTACCCTAGCGCCCCTTTGTGTGTTGGACCCCCACAAAGAGCCACTCTCCTATCGACAACATACATAGTATAAACCACAATGAGTAACCGGATAAGACGACCTCTCCAAACCAAGGAGGCAACAAATAAAGAAAAATCACTCCAAACACTAGAGGAAACAAAAGTACAAAACCCTCTCCAAACACTAGAGGCTACAAAGGTCAAAACCATCTCCAAACACTAGAGGAAACAAAGTTCAAACCCTCTCCAAGCACTGGAAGAAACAAAGGTCAAAACCCTCTCCAAACACTGGAGGCAACAAACACATACTCCACTCCTAATCCAAAGGAGACACAAAACTCAAAACCCACTCCTAATCCAAAGGAGGCACAAAACCCAAGACAATCCAAAGTTGACTATCATATCGACAACCCATACAAAGGAATGAAACCCTATCTGGAAGACTTCAGGGTATTTGCTCATTTTGCACAACATCGAGAATGAACGAAGTATGATTTAAAAAGCATTCCAGGCAACTCAATATCTAATGTTAGGGTTTCCTAAACCCAATCCAAGCAATGATGTAGTACATGAAATTAATTAAATAAATAACATTATTTGCACATGCTCTAAGTAAATCAACCACCCTGTCAACATTAAGGGATTTTAAAACTAATGAATTAATTTCATTTACTCAAAGCTACATAATGATTAAAATCAACTTTTAAATAACATTATTTATTATAAAATCAAATCCATTTCCACTATATTAACGCAATAATCATTTTTAGAAAAGAAATTCCTATTTAAATATTTAAACACCATTTGAAAATGACCCAAATAAAATATATTATTATTATAATCCAATTAATTAAAGTTAATACTTTATTATTTAAATTAAATTAAATTATATATATATATATATATAATATATACATATTATAATAAAATATATATAATAAAATAAATAAATAAATTAAAAAAAAAAAAGCGAATTTATTTCAAAAGAAACCCAGCCCTAAATAGGGCACACGCAGGCTGCCCTGCCTCCCAGAGTGATGGCCTATGTGCCCCGCACACAGTCCGCCTCCCTTTCGGGCGGCGGCCTGTGTGCCCTCACACGGCTCGCGCCTCCCTTCTGGGTGGCAGCCCGTGTGCCCACACACTCGCCTTTGGGCGGCGGTGGCTGGGGGTTGGCTTTCCCACCCCACAACCAAAAATAAAAAAATTATTTCCCTTAAAAAAAAAAAAAAAGTAAAATTTCCCTTTGTTTTTGGGAAGAGTTTCTCATAAGAAACTTTAACAGTAAATATTTTTGAATGGAAAATTTTCCAGAATGAGAAAGCAAAACCATACTTCTAAAATATGTATGTATATATATTTACATTGACAAAATATATATATATACATATATATTTGTAAATTTACATGTAAATATCCATTTTACAGTTAGATTGAGCAAGTTTTCTTCACACAAACAAAATACCCAACAAAGAACTTGCAAACATAACTCTTAATTTCCAAACCATAATGATAATTTATTTTGTGCATCTTTCAATTTCTATTGCTAGTTTTTAAAACAAATTCTCATGGACTTTCATTGAATTTAAACTTCATTTCAAAGATTTCCAAACAACATATCAAGGATTTAATTTTTTTTCAAAATGAAACAAAAAACAAAAACAAAGAACCTGATTTTTCCTCCAAAGCTTGAAGAAATTCAAGATGGTGCTTTCCAATTCTTTTTTTGAATTCAGCCCAAGCAAGAATTTCAATCCCTTCACCAATCAAAGCCAAGCCATAGCCAAAAAATCCTTCCCCAAATTGTCCAATCCAAATTATGAAATTCCATTTACTAAAATAGAGTTTTTCCCCAAATTGGTCAAACCCCTAAAATATCCCCACCAACTAAATTTATTGAACAATTTGGAGATATTTCCATTTTTTTTTTCAAAATTAAAACAATTTTACTTTCTAATTCAAATCTCATGTATTTCTCAAAATTCTTTAAAACAAAAGAATACAAATTTTGCAAAGCATTTACTTTATCAATAATTTTCAAAAGTGAAAATAAAAACATATTTTCATTTTTTTCTTATTTATTTATTTTAATTTAACTCTAACTATCCAAACATGATTTCTACTTTTATTTTTATTAAATCTTAATATACAACAATTCCAAAAAAACTATCTCATTTAATATAACACCATTAATCTAATTAATCAATAAACTCAATCTAATTTTATTAATTAAATCAAATCAATCAATAAAATAAATAACGTTTCAACATTGCAACTAAATACATTTAAACATCATTTTAACTACACCCGCCATTTAATAACCTTTAAAATATGAAATTAAATAAATACCCAAGGTGAAATGAACCAAATCAAAACAACTAAACCCGACGAGAACCCGACAACACACTATGACTAGGGTAATGACTTGGCACAAAAAACCTAGCTACTATCTCCCATTCAATTACCGTTGGTCACTAGACACGCTCAAACTTGTGAACCAGGTGGAGTCGATGTCATGTACTTGTCAACCTGCGAACAAAGAGTACTTTGAACATGCATAGATATATATAATATGATCAAACACACCATGAAGAGGAAATCTCAGAATCATAGGGCACTCGCAAGCAAGTGATACAATCTCATCCCCTTCACCAATACAATATCACTAACTGACGCATCTAATATCAATGATATGATCAACAGCACAAAACATCGTTAAATCAATAATCTTCTAAGTTAATCCAAAACATGCCATAAAGATAACATCAAAATAAAATAACATCACATCAAAATATAACATTCACATCATTTAACAATTGTGATCAAAAGTAACCAAGTTCCAAAGTCACAGCATAAATAGAACAAAGCATTACAAAGAAAACACTCCCGATCCAAAGATCTAAAATGGAGGGGTGTTACAACCCGAAGGTTCATTTGCAAAGGTTTAAGATTAACTTGGTTTAGTCTTGTGGCACATGAGAATGTGCCTAAAATGTAAAATTTAAAATTCAAATTATAAGATTTTTTCCCTCTTCTTCTTGCCAAATGTATGAACCAATTTATTCTGACATTCGTCAAGATTATTATTCAAGATTCACCTAAATTTAATTTATGCAAGATAAAGGTTTGACTTCTTTCTAAAATATATATTTTAACAATTTTAATTTTATGTTTTATTTTTTAAATAAATGGATAACAAAAGAGTTAGATTGAAATGAAAAGAAATGTAACAATAGTATTTAGAAACAATTGAGATTGCTTGTCTTTGAAACTTAGTTACTTATTTATAGAAAAGGTTTATAATATGTAAATTCTTAGTGTTCTTGTTAATTTGAGAAAAGTGTATCACATATTATCAATTTTGATTCTTTTTACAATACCCCTGATTGGTAAATTAGTGTAAAACTTATGAATATAAATTATGTCTTATATGATTACATGTGATATATATCACTTACTAACTCCATGAAATATTGTACCAAATGTGGATCATGTAATAATTTTATTTTGAAAAAGGATAGAGAATGAAAACCAAAAAAAATGAATCATAATTTTGAAGAAAGAAGAAAGACTTAAAAAATTGTGATATTGAAGATTTTGAAAGTTCTTTTTCATCCTACTTTGTTTAGGATTGATTCCACAAGATATCAAAATGATCCAATTTTTTTTTTAAATGATAACAAATTTATAGGAAACACCAAATCAAGGTCATGCATCAAATTTTAGATTCACATGATGTGGAATTGATTCATGGTTGAGGGGTTGACTTAAAGTTAGTCATAATTCTACATAGGAATCTAAGTAGAATGTGTATTTAGATTGCCTACCTTTTTGTACCCAAGGACATCAATTTTTTTTCTATCATTGTTCCTCTTAAGTACTCTTATCCCCATACATTTAATTTTTCAAAAATAACATTGTTTTGCACTATCATACACATCTATCAACCACTTTATTAGTAACGAAAGACTTTTTAGCAATTAAAACCAATAAATCTGACTTGACTTGAGCTGTAAGAAAAAAGTGGGTAATAGGCACAACAGTTTCACAAGCATTCAAGCCTTGCTAGACCCTTTGTGGATTGGTGTGCTCATGAACTTTGTGCCCTTGTTGGGCTATCATGCTCGCGAGTCTAGTTGCTTGTTGTGTGTTTATGTTAGGGATGAGGTCCCCCATTTGTGGTGTCACTTGTTCATAGCTCCAGTCAAAAGAGTGTACCAATAAAAATAAAAATAAATCATTTTCTTTCTCTTTCTACAACAAAGCATAATATTCAAAAAATTTAAAATAAAATAAATTAATGTTGATTTATTTGTTATTAAACTTATTAGTATAACTAATTTGCATTTGAATAATTTAATTAATTATTATAAACTGATTAATTCATTATATATATAAGTTAATATCATTATATGTCATTTTGCACTATTATATTAATGTTCTTATATCTTTATATGTCATTTTATATCATTAATTTAGTTTATGGATACTCTTAATTAATTTATTATGAATTTCTGACTAGTTTTCTTAATCAAGAATAATTATGTATATGAAATTATTTACCAAATTCAAGTAATGAATTAGAAACAGTAAAAATATTAATAAGATTGATTAGGAGATGAATATAATTTTTTTTTTTAAAATAAGCTAACAATCACTATATATATATTTAATATCATATAATAAATTAATCAGTTTATAATAATTACTTAAATTATTCAAATGCAAATTAGTTATACTAATAAGTTTAATAACAAATAAATCAACATTAATTTATTTTATTTTAAATTTTTTGAATATTATGCTTTGTTGTAGAAAGAGAAAGAAAATGATTTATTTTTTATTTTTATTGGTACACTCTTTTGACTGGAGCTATGAACAAGTGACACCACAAATGGGGGACCTCATCCCTAACATAAACACACAACAAGCAACTAGACTCGCGAGCACGATAGCCCAACAAGGGCACAAAGTTCATGAGCACACCAATCCACAAAGGGTCTAGCAAGGCTTGAACGCTTGTGAAACTGTTGTGCCTATTACCCACTTTTTACTTATAGCTCAAGTCAAATCAGATTTATTGGTTTTAATTGCTAAAAAGCCTTTCGTTACCTATTAATTTTTTCACTCCGAGTTAAAACAAGTAAAACTGGATGAAGTTCATCGTTTTAAGGTACAATTTTTTTTATGTTTTGCTGATTGAATGTTCAGTAATCATCATTGAGACCATTTTGCATGTCAATCATAGTTTATTGTGCAAACGTCTGAAACAGAAAATTGAAAAGATTTGCATAATAATGCTTTTATTCATTCTGTAAAAATGTTGAATTCCACACAAGCCGTGGAAGTAACTTTTCTGATTCTTACGATCAAAGGAAGAATGCATAAATAAACTGTATGCTATACAACTGAAAATAACAAAAACATAGGGTAGGAGGTGATTCGTCATTGCCTGGAATGACGAATTGTTGACAGTTGAAGACGTCAGCTCTAGCTCCAATTTCAGTTGTAGCTTCCGTTCCAGCTCCAAAAGCGTATGCAAGGAATATGAAAGAGGACGTTAGAGTTAATCTCTAAGCAATAACGAATCAATCCTATCATACATCTACGCTACCAACAGAAATATAACATGCAGTCGATCAAGCATCCATCAGATAACTGCAAAAAATCAGAAAAAGAAAGAATGTAATTCAATGGAAGCTTTCAGCTTCTTTTATTTTGCTGACATGTTTGTTTCAGTGTGCAGGAACAGGTTCATCATGATCATTTATCAGATATGTGGAGTAAAACGGGCTCCCACAAGGGTAGAACTCGGCATATCAGGTAAATACCTCTCATTCACATCATACATGACAGTCATTGATATCAACTAGAGTCTTAAATAAGAAGCTGTCATAAAAGCAACTCATAGCAGCAATGTTCAATTCATATGTTTAAGCCAAGTTTTGAACAATTTCATAACAATGACATTGCCCCATCAGATAAAAATCACATTGACTGAGTATTCAAGCACAGGACATATTTTGCAACAATTCATTTTTCTACGAATTCTTCAACAGTAAGCAGCAAATATGTTTTAAATCAGCATTTAAGAGTCATGGGAGATACAGATATGCATTATCTTTCATTAAGCAGGCATACAATGTTACAAGTTTCTTTTGTCAAAGACAGAGTGATAGCATGACATTGATCTCAGGTTTCGAATGTATGCATATTCATGAAAGTGACCAAGTGCACAGAATATATTTATGTTTTCATTGCTAAATGATTCAATTTTAAATCCATCAGCACAGGAAATCAAACAAAAAGAGCTACATCAGTGAGAATTAAAGAGAACATGAAGGAAATTTAGTATAGAAGGCAAGATAACGAATTTTCACTTCTTTGCAGGAAAAGGAAAATATACTTTTGTTTTATATTTTCATCAAATTCAAAGTTTTCATCTTGAAACTTCAGATCTCTAAGCCAATAAATACAGAAATGCAGCCTATACAGTGAGAAATATTAAGAAAAAATTAGAGTGTTTTTCTTCAAGTCTAGATAAAAGATTGCTTTTAAAACAGAAATCAGATTTCTAAATAGCACTTTGCTATAAAACAGAAAATGCAGCCCATGGAATTTAGATATAGTGAGAAGATTAACACCAAAATGGAAAGTTCTTTTTAAAATCTGAGAAAAGCTTGTGTTTTAAAACATAAATCTCAATGAGATTAAAAAATGCCCAGCTTCAGTTTTAAAAGAAGACGTGGCTGTAATACACATCAAATCAAAGATTTTTATCTATTATGAGTTCAAATGCTACGTTTTTTGCAAAAAATCAAAAGAAAAGAACAGCATAATGTGGCTGTATTTTTAGAAAATTAAAGTATTTTATCTGTTATGTGTTCCAAATGAAACGTTTTTGCAGAAAATGCTCATGGCGCGGCTTAAAGAGTGAAGGTTTTGCAGATTCAAATGGGCAAAGACCAGATTCGAGTTTTTTAAAGCAAGTTTGTTCTTTGTTTTAAAAAATCACTTCAAGAACTTCAAGTTCGCAGCCTACAGAGAGAAATATTGCATATTCAAAAACCAGAAGGTAGATTCGAGTCTATGGCAAGTTTATTCTTTATTTTTAAAGAAAATAACTTCTAGATGTTCATGGCAGCTTTAGGAAATACAAAAGACTTTCAGAAATGCACAGAAGATATCAAAATCAGATTTATATTCAAAATACCTATTAAATCTTCATGATTTTTGAATTTGAAGAGCTCTACATCAATTTTGTGGCTTTTAGATGCTAATGGTGGCCAAGAAAATACAGATTCGTGCTCCAGTTACCAGCAAAGTCTCAAAAAAATAAAAGAACATCATTCAAAACTGAAAATTGCGCCCAAAAAATGCCTCTACGTTTTTTTAAAAACATCATATGCTGTTACAGTTCGCGCAAAAGACCAGATTCGAGTTCCAGCAATGGAGAAAATACATAGAAAAGATCAAATTCGTGGCTAGGGTTTGAGGAGTGGTGGTGCCCAGCAAAGGAGAAGCAAACAAATAAAATGCAAATGAATGCCTTTGTCTTCTTTTAGGGTTTGAACCCTAAGTGTTCGCCCTCATTTTCCATTTCCTCTTAGCTTTATTCCTTCAATTCAATAAGCTAAGGCTTTTTTAAATTTAAATGAATGCTTAGGAAATCTTTTAATTTTGCATTTAAAAAATCAAAATGTAAGATATTTATTAAAATTGATTGACAAATCATTTTAATAAATGATTTTATTTAAAAAATGCAAAGTTAGTGCTTGGAGACTTATTATAATTTTTTGCATTTTAAAAGCAGATGTAAATCTTTATTAAAATGATTTGTTAATCATTTTTAATAAATGATATTTAAATGCAGAATTAAAATTTTGATCTTGCTAGGTGGTATTCCAACTTGCAGTTTTTTTTAAAATTGTAAACTTTATTTTTTAAAGTGATCAATTATAAATCACTTCTGAAAAATAAATGTTATTAATGCAAGTTGAAGATATTTGAGATATGACAAGAGGAGCCTTTAAGTGGAGCATTAAATCTTGGAGATATGACAATCTGTTTATGCCAAGTGGAGGTTTTGGGTTGCTGGATTCAGGGGAGGAGTTTTTGACTGATGTGACACCTTTTTTGGAGACTTTTGAGTCCTATTTATGAGGATTTTTGTTCCTATCCGGGTCTGGGAGACTTTTTCCTATTTTG
>VDFB02168118.1:55553389-55593194 GCA_007258455.2 Sequoia sempervirens
CTATTGGCTTGCCTTCTCGATTCAGCGCCCTCTGACCTCTCGAGCCCCGGTGTTCAGGGGTCCGTTCCCGGATTTCCATCTTTCTCCCGCCCCTGGGGAGATTTCGCCCCGACCGTCCGATCACCGGGCCCCGAATCGCCATCTTACGTGGGATGCCATCTGAACTACGAACTTCCTTCTGCTCGCCCACTGTTGCTAACGGAAAACCCCTCCCATCATCCCGACCTCTAGACTCCGTGCTGCCGACCACTATTGAACTCAGAGAAAAAACTCATAACGCTGGGCCCTTGTTGCCAGACATCCCCTCCCGGACTTCTGTCTGGTGTTTGCCATCCTAAATGGTGAAGTTTGTTCACCATCCCGGTGTCGTCGTCCTGAGCCCTCATAAATGAAATGACTTAACACCGGCCGCCCTTTGGCCCTCTGGGCCCCGGACCCCGGAGTTCGAGCTCTGAATTTCTGTCTGCTATCTGTCACTCCAAACTGCTATCTCCTAACGGCTTTCTGGCTTGGGACCTCCAAACTCTCCTAAATCAAGCCAAATGGGCCCAAATCTGAGATCTAACCTCAACCCACATGCTCAATTTTGCTCTTCTTCATCGTGAACCTCTTGGAATATTGAAATGTGACCAAAGAAAGTCTCCGGGAGCCTTCCGCTGTATTTTCCCTTCTAAACAACATTTCTTCCAGGGAAGTCCAGCCCTCTGGGCCCGGGTTGTCCAAATGCCCTTAATCAATGATCAATAACATCTAGAGATGAAAGTTCATGATATGCTTGATTGATTATTTGAAATGAATATTGTTTTCAAGATATGGACTAACATGAATGCTTCTGTGACCCATTGTGCTGACTTTGTCCTTGCTTGCAGAATATATGGAATCAGGTGCAAGAACTTCAGGGGCATCCACCGAAGGGGACAAGGGTAAGAAGTCAGGAAGGACCCCTTAAGGGATACAAGACAAGCATCAGATGAAGTACCAATTCCAAGGCGAGCCGCTCCATTCAAAGGTCACTACAAACTGGAAGGAGATCACAAACACTAACATTGGCCAAGTGGATATTGATGAATTCACGCAGAGAGTCAGGGTGAACCCAACAACAAAGAATGCCAGATTGATAAGGCAGAGTGGAATAGCTAAGGCTGGTGGTTTCCCACCATCCCTCGTGGCACCCGAATTGGTTATGGCTTGTCGGGAAGCATACCAAACCGATACAAGAACAATTGTTGATAAGGAGGGCAACATTCTTGCTGACATGTCGCCCGAGGGAATCACCAAGACCTTTCATATCTCCACATTCCAATAGATGGAGGTCCCCACATTAGAAGAATGCTAGGCAGCGTGGGATGATAATCCGATAGGATGCAAGAAGTCAATAAACCTACATTGGCTCAAGGAAAAACGGGGCAGCGCTGTGAAGGTTCCCTAGGAAATCTTCCATAGCGATTTCCACGAGGATTACCACGACTTGGT
The DNA here is from genome assembly GCA_007258455.2 of Sequoia sempervirens. Classification (NCBI taxonomy): domain Eukaryota; kingdom Viridiplantae; phylum Streptophyta; class Pinopsida; order Cupressales; family Cupressaceae; genus Sequoia; species Sequoia sempervirens. The sequence continues at coordinate 55,554,863 of VDFB02168118.1, forward strand.
AACCATGTTGAGCAGGGTTATGGGCCTTCCTAAAGCTGCCTACTTTCAGGAATGGATGGCCTATTTCATTGAGCAAATCCTACGTGGAAACGAGGACGTCAAAACAAAGGTTTCATTCTATTGGGGAGGAATCATAAGAAACTGCTTCTATGAGTAGTTTGTCAACGCAAAAAAAGAGTTCCAAATTCTATATGACCTCCTACCTTGTCTAGTCCTTGGTGGATCAAAAACAGTACAGCGGGTTGTTTGTGGCACCCGATCAGGGGCAGAAGCGAGGACTCAAAACCTTTGACAAATATCCACAGCTCCAGTACCATAACTTCAAAAGAGACTACTATAGAGTGAACGACGCCTTCATTGGCCATATCATCGGGTTGATTTCCAGAGACTTTGAGAGGAGGGTCTCCCACAGCGCCAAAGCACTTCTGAAGCAATATGCCTTCCTCTATATCCAATATCCGAAGTTCACCTATATCCGGTCCCAGGGCTTCACTGAAAGGCCAAATAGGCTACCCCAATACCCCAATGACAGAATCATCCTCCTGGAGCTCTCTCGGCAACTTCAACACCTGCAGGAAATTTTCAGCAACAAACATATAGTGGGGATCTCCTTCCCCATGACCCTCGGCCAAGGCATGTACCAACTGCAGACTTCCCAATGTGTTGGTAACTCCGAGAAGGAGTTGAAGGAGTACCATTTCGACCTGCACACTGCTCGCCCATGGATAGACCCGCATGGCCATGTCAGGAAGGCACTGGGGTCAGCATATGCCCATCTCCATCACATTGAAGATTTATGGGCTGGCTGCCAAGATGACAAAGAAGTGCGTGCAAGACACTACATGCACATGACTGTGTAGTTCTTAAGGAGGGTGCAGCCATTTCTAGTGCCAGACGAAGTCGAGGAGGACGAGTCCACAATCATGCATCTGAGGTACCCTGTGGTTGCCAACCTGCCAATACCATCGATTGACTAGGATGAACAGGAGGTTGATGACCTAGACACCATAACCCAGCCAATCTTAACTTATACCAAGGAGTGGTTCGATGGGAAGGTGGCTCATTTAAAGCGGCAAGAAGTAGTCCTGACCTATGAAGGGCTCAAAAGCGAGCCGAGTGCCACGGAGGATGTTGCTGCCACCACGTCAACTGGCGAGACCTCCCAATCTCCTCTCGTCACCAGGCTCAGGAAAAGAAAAGAAACAGAAATCGCGTAGTCTCCAGACCCCAAAGCCTCTGCAAAGAAAGAAGCAGGAGGCTCGCCTCCAAAAAGACTCAAACTGGTAGGGAGTGCTGCGGAACAACCTTCAGCCAAAGAGAAAGAATCAGAAGGAGCAGCTCAATTGCATCCTCCCTTGTCTCTCCCTTCCCCTCCTATTGCACCGCTCACCTCCCTAGCTATAGTCGCTGTGTCTTCGTCGGCCATTAACATTTATGTCCATCTTGCCCCTTCACCTCTGGCCGAATCGGTAATAGTCATTGACTGCTCTTCTGGTGTGACCACTCCCCCTTCTTCTGCTACAATGTCGCTAATCACATCACTCCCTCTGGCAACAATAACATCACCTGTTCCCCTTGCCACTATGCCCGAGACTCTTACAAGGCACATGCAGAGTCTCCCCCCTGAGCTCTCCTAGATCTTAGTGGATCCAACTCTCCAGGCAGCCCTTGCACAAGTCCTTGCAACTGCTCAACCTTCACAACCACCGACAGCGTCACCAGCCATGGAGGCCACAATGCTAATCTCAAAGGAGTTGGAGGAGTGAGAGCAGAAGGCCTCGAAGTCTGTCGAGGAGGAGGCCGATGAGTATCATGAGCACCCAGAGTACGAACACCGAACCATCGACAGGGTGGTTTATGAGGAGGAAGAAACAGGCTCTTCCGAGAGTGGGGATGAGGAGGATGGCTCTGACGCTAAGGTAATCATTCAGACCTTTGATGATGACCTCGAGGAAGAAATGGCACAACAATTGAAGGACATTGGGACAGAGGTGGAAGGATCACCACATGATGAAGAGGGGCAGCCACCAGAAGAGCAACAGATAAAGGATTTGACTGAGGCTGAGACCCATGTTGTCAAAATCCTCGAGGATGAGGGTACCAAGGAGAAGAAAGAAGAAGAAACAGTGAAAGAAGAAAGCCCCATCCAACAACCATCCACTGAGCTACCTGTCAGACACCTTGTGTTCGTTCATGACTCCGATGAGGAGGAAGAGGATGCTGCCAAAGAGAAAGGAGAATCTCCAAAAGAAAAAGAGGCAGAAATCTTGCCCTTGACTGAGAAGGGCGAGGGCAGCCATGATTCACCCAAGGGGAAATCTGTTGTGCCCGAGTGGTTGGAGAAGCAACTCGAAGAAAAGACCCCTGTGTTGAAGGACCCAAGGGTGAGGCTAGAGGCCATCTTGGCTCGAGCCCAGATCATAATGAAGAAAGAGAAGAAGCCCAAGGTTTGATCCAAAGTAACGATGGATGCTTCCGGCTCTCGAGCGGCGCAAATTGCAACGCCCATGATTGGTCAAGCTGGGGTAAGCTATAACATCTCCACCATCGACTTGGGGATTGCAACCAGAGAGCAGAAGGTCGAGCACCTTGAGGAGTCGGTAGCCACAGTGGTGCATCTAATAAAGTAGGATAAAATCTCAAAGGATGAGTTCAAGGCACAGGTTGCAGCCTTAACAGATTACATATAGCAATGGTCTTCAGTAGACGACCTGCCTACTACATTCATGGTTGCACCTCAATTGCTTTCCAAAGACCAGATCGACAAAATGGAGAGAAGGAAGAACTTGGAGAAGACCATCGAGGACTGGTTCCAACAAGTCTCATAAGTCGGGAACATGGGAATTAGCCGGGCTGTATGAACAGCCAACAAATTCTTGGACTTGATGCAGTCTCTGGAGAGCACAAAGAAACTCTACACCAACTTCCCTATGACCTACGACTCCACCTTTCCAAGGATCGAAGCTATCCTTCAATTTCTTGAAGCCACGTGGGAGAAGAAGCTCGCATTTAAGAAAGACTATCATTGGCTGATGGATATATGGCGCTGAGACTTTGACAATCGGAAGGAGAGGTTGGAGCAAATTTTGAGCAGGGTGGATCCGGATATTGAGCGGATCAAGGAAATCTGGGCGGAATGTGCCGGATATCTTAAGCTAATGACGAATTATGATATGCCCACTGTGCGAATGGATCTGGAGAAGATAAAACCCTACTTCCAGGAGAAGATGAAGGACGAGATGGCTAGAGAAATCACAACAGAATTCCTAAGTTTTGTTGCCCGTGCCTTCGACCAATCGGAGCTGTTCAGAGACCAAGGCTCAAAGTATGATGAGGATTGGAAAAGACTGGAAGAAAATGCAAAGGAATGGAGCTACCAGGCGCTGCGATGCGAAGTCATCGAAATAGACAAGCTCCAGGCAGTCATCCTCAACTTCATAGAATACACAGCCTCCAAGGCAAAGGAGGACAGCCCTGCTAAAGATGAAGAACTTTCTGAAGAGTAGCTACAGCAAAAAAAATAGCAATTTGCTAAATGACGAAAAAACTACAGTGCCATCAGCAAGAGGACGAAATAGGGAAGAGACAAAAATATAATTTTAAATTGTGATCTATTGGGGGGTAGGTGAAACCCTATTTTGTAATGAATCTTGGCCACACAATAAGAATGAATCTTAGCCATTGATTAGACTTTTGGAAAACTATAAATAGGGCTCTCCTCTCATTTGCAAAGAGAGTTGAGTTGTTGTAAAGACATGCTGCAGAAATTTATAAGGAAAAGACATTGACTTGGTGTATTTTCTTGGTTTCTCTCATGTTACTTGATTTAGTCTCCAATGTTAGATGTTTGACTTAGGTTTTATTGCTGTTTAGTTAGTTGTCTTATTTCTTTGGATAGATTTTAGGAATGCTGTTGGGTGATTATGAAAATTTCTGCCATGTTGATGATTTCTTTGTCCATACTTTTTGTTGTTTGCTGATGGTAGATAGTTGTGTAAAGTTAGCCTGGATTTGATTTCAAAGCTGCTCCAAACATTTATCTTTGATTCTTGCATGTATGTGGTGGATGAAAGATAAAATATCTACAGACCTTAGAAGATAGCACAATTTCCATGATACTGTGAAATCCCTGGTTAAGTGCGATATTGTTTTAAGAAATTGTCCATTGCAGGAACTTCATTGTCACTATTCATAGCTAGTTGCAGACTTAGGAACTTTTCCTCTCCCTTGCCTTTTTTTTTTTTTTTAATGACTGACCTATGCTAAGGTTCATTGCACATTGTAAAGCCAAATTCAACAACAAAATACAGTCCAAGACTGCTGTTTGAACCTACAGCCAATGCATAATAACTTTCCATCCTAAGAACTCCATCTCAAGATCCAACTTCCATGCTTTGTATCCATGCTTTGCATTTCCTGTGTAAGACTGCCTTGTGATTCCAGCAAATCACATGAAACTACTGAGGTATCTAAGCACTGTCAAGACCTGACCTCCGAGAGATCTTATGATAGTGTTCTGCAATCTGATTGTGGAAGATTGTCTTTGAAGAGAGGTAGTGCACCTACGCATTGCCTGTGTTGAAAAGTGCATAAAAACACCATCAACAGAACTGGTGTTAGAAGGAGGGCCACGGTGGAAATACCAAGTTAATGGTTAAAAATGAAGCTGGATCGTATCGGATCATTCTCCCCGGAAAGATTTCAAAGAGTTCTACGGTCAACGCCAGACAAAGGAGAATTTGAAGAATTGTAGCCTCCTACGAGGGCAAAGCGAGCTCAAGGAAGTAGCGTTGCCTCTTCCGCCACCTCCATTCCACCCTCACGTTTATTTGGCTGGCCTTTGTCTTCCATCCAACCATCTCAAACTGCATTTGCACCTCCTATCTCTGGCAGCTAGGGGATCGCTCCTCTCCCGGCCCTTCCAGCCCAGGGTACAGTCCAGTCGGCTGCAGCTCAAGTGCAGTCATGGATTGCTGTTGTATTGCAAATACAGCCCCAAATTGCCGTCTTCTAACCGCAGGTACCACCTCCGCCACCCTCCATGGCTTGGTTAGCACATAAACCGTTGTCGATACATTTCGCTGCCTACAATGATATGCCTAAGAATCTGGAGGGCTTTTGTTCGAAGTTTCATCTGCGTGACCTACAAAAAATAGCTGAGGAGCATATCAAAATATTCGAGACAACGATCACCAAAATGCAAGTTGACCACGAGGACGTTGTATGTCGCCTTTTTCCGCATTCATTGGGGGAAGAAGCCTTCTATTGGTACATCAACCTGCCAAGGGGGTCCATTACCTCATGGAATCTGATGAAGAATGCCTTCCTGCAGAAATACAAGATCCCCATCAGCCCTTTGGAGCTTTACCAATAATTCATGTCTGTCAGGATGGAAGTTAATTTACCTATTGGCTCCTTCAATGACCGCTTCCATTGGGCCTACACAAGGCTTCAGGACCCGTACCTCCATAATGATGCGGTGGCTCTCCCGGTCTATTATGCGGCGTTGGACAACCTCACGTTGGCCTTGGTGAAAAGGATGTGCCCACCGCTCACTACCCTGGTGACCGCCTATGCGGAGGCCGTTGTCGCCAGTGCGGACTTGGGGAAGAATATCTCCGGCCCGCTGCCTTCTTTGGGGCCAGTAGCCCACCCAATGTAGATTCAGGGGCTTAATTAAGCATTTGCTCACTAAACCCCTCTTATGAACCAAGTACCTCAATTGCCTATGGTACCACATCCAAGACAGCCATTGAATTATGTGCCTCCCACGCCTTCCTATTTGCAGCCTCAGCAGCAGTATAACTATTCTCAGGCTGCTCCACAATAGCAAGCATATTCCCAACAGCCCCAGGCGCCATTGTACCTATCGGGACCAGATTTTCCTCTTGCCTATCAGAATTAGCCGGTAGCCCCGCTTGCTTTTCTCCAAAATCCGGCGCCGTCGCCTGGAAGCGCGACTGAGAAAGACAAGTTAGAGGAACTGACGGAAATGATCAAGAAAATGTCCACAAAAATGACACACCTAAAGAACCAGAATAACCAGTTGCAGGCCTCCCAGCGTAATTTTTAGGCCAACCTTAACCGGGACAACCGAGACAATAGGGACCACAGGGATAATCGAGAAGTAGGCACTTCCTCTAAGAAAAATTATGACAGGGGGCAAAACACCAATCAAAATACAGAAAGGAGACATTCTCAAAGGCAGAATCGCACGTGGAACACTATGCCCAACAATGGCAGTGTCCCTACGCCGTTCGATCAACAGGCGAGCAACGAAAAAATGTCCAGTGGTGTATACCTGGCCGAGGCAGCCTTGTCTGGATGGTGTCGAATCTACAAAACTAGCAGACATTTCAAGTTGGATTGTCCCAAGTTCGAGACAGCTACTGAAATCTTCCAGGTGGAGGTGCAAAACGTAGTGGACAATGCCAGCTATAGGGACATCGTCCCATCTGAGCCATACGATTCCTCCTATCTCATGGTTAATCAAACACCATTCCTGCAAGGTGACCATAACAAACCCGAGGTCAAACCTGCTCCTGTTGGGGGTGAAGAAGTGCAAGAGGTAAGTAATGAACAAACTTTGGCTCAGCTCTTTGATTCGGTAGATGAAGAAGAACCATTTGTAGATGAGGTCCACATGTTCCATCAACGGTCGACTCCCTACTTTCTTAGGGATAGACAAGGGGGCGAACCCTTTACAACTTCTACCCCACTAAACAATTTCGCCACTCCACCTGATCCTAACACCAACAATAACCCTGGGCTTCCTCACATACCTGCCCAATATCTCAACAAGAACGGATCTCAAAATTAGTCACAAAATCAGTCTCAGGGCCAATCCCAAAATCCGTCTAATCAAATGAAGGTCCAACCTCCTAGTTCTACCATAGGCCAAGCTTTTAGTTCAGAAATTGAGCAAATGGGTGAATATGTAGCAGAAGAGTTTAGGAAGGTAAAAATCAGCTTATCCACCTTTGAATTACTCAAAGTCCCTGTTGTAAGGCATGCCTTCTTTAGGGTTCTTAATGGGACTCCATCTTCTAGTACAACACAAGAGACACCAGCTAAGAGGGTTGCCTTTGAAGAGCCTAGGAAAGAATAGGAGATACAAGATAATATCGGGAAAAGGAAGGATGTTCCCGTAAATCAGTCGGTAAGTAAACAAATTGAAAAGGAGCCAGAAAGGGCTAACAGGTAGCTTCCCAAGGACCAGCCGTTTAGGCAAACCAGGGATGTGGGCAGTGATAAGAACAAAGGTCAGATAGCTCATATGGACACGCCTACGGGCATCTTCCAGGGGAGACCGGAAACTCCCCCTTTCCTGACCACCATTAGGATCTTTAAGAAGAACCTGCATAACTACCTACTTGATTCAGGAGCGTCTGCCAATGTCATGCCCTTGGCTGTTTGCAAAGCTCTTGGCATCACCCCCATGCCTTCAAAGAGGAAGGTGACCCAGCTAGACAAAATAGAGATCAACATCGTGGGTGAAATAAACTGTATCCCGATGCAGATTGCCATAGACCCACAGATACAACAAGTCATCGATATTCAAGTGGCTGACATTCCCGATGCATATAGAATCATCTTGGGAAGGGAATTCATCAAGGCACTGAATGGATATACCGCCACAGACCTTTCTCACATGTGGCTACCATGGAAGGGGCTTCCAAATCAAATCCGTATCGACCGTGAACCCCGTATGAAATATATGATCACGAAGTATAATAATATCAACAAGGTGCTATTCGCCGAGACCGACTTGTGGAATTATCGCCCTTTCACCCACCAAAATGAGGTCGAGCTTTAGGAAGAAGGTGTGGATGAAGTGTTATTGGTGTTGTGTAGTCCTTTGACCGATTCTACACGAATTCCCCCAGATTCGAAAATACTGATAGAATTCGATGATGAACCTGATAAGGACGACAACTGGGGACTACTCACTAGCTTCCAGGAATTCATGGAAAAGTGTGCAAGGGATCAGCTTAGCCTAGGGGTCCAAATGAATTTACAGGATCTCCTGTTGTCGAACTGGTGCAGGGTTCACAATGCTGCACATTCCAAGTTTGATTATTGCTTATGTCAAGCAGCAGTTGCGCATGTTACAAAAATAGCTGCTCCTCAGATAGAAATGCCAAAGGAGGCACTAGTAGAACCACCTGTTGATCATTGCATCAAACCAGAAAATTCCCCTAAGGTCACAAGGCCAGCCACCTAGCTGAAAGGGAACAAAAGCTTGATCGGACTTGAAGAATAGGAATCCTCCGCGTGTTGGACGCTCTGATTTGATGGATCAAAGTCCAGGCAAGGAGCTAGAGCTGGGTTCGAACTCATCAACCCAATGGGTAAGATGTTTCTAGCTGCCCACAGATTGCAATTCTATTGCACCAACAACGTAGCAGAGTACAAGGCCTTAGTCCTTGGCCTTCTCATGGCCTTGAAGAAAAATGTAAAAATGCTGCAAGTTTTCGGGGATTCAGAGCTTGTGGTTAAACAGGTCAGGAAGTTGTATTCCTGTCATGATCAGAGACTTACAAACTATAGGCATAGAGTCTGGGATCTCTTAGAGGGCTTAGATGCATTCAATATATAATTGATCCCTCGTGCTTAAAATCGTACGACTGACACCTTGGCTCAAGTAGCCAGCACTCTACAACCTCTCTCTTTGTCTAGGCTCAAGAAATTCACTATTGAGCTAACATCCACGCCATCGGTACTAGATAATGTTACCCACCTACAAGTCTTCAATGACGACAAACATATCCTTCAATTTATCACAAGTTTCGACGTCTTCACGGCTCAAATAATTGATGAAGCTGATCCATAGGAAGCCGAACTGGACATAGAGGGGGTTATTAACCTCAGAACTAATACGATCCCCAGGGGTATGGTTCAGTTGGAATGCATATTCAACTTGGACCAGATCAAAGATCAGGATCAACAAACGAAAAAGGATGCTATAAGCAACTAGTGCGATGCTCACAACCTTGGGACAACCGAAGAGATCAGGAATGTTTTTATCGGTAATGTGTGCACGCCAGAGGAAAATAAGGGAATCACGGATGCATTGCGAAGGTACCATGATGTGGTGGTATGGAGCTATGAAGATTTAAAAACTTATGACACTTCTATCATTACACACACCATTCCTCTTAAGATAGAAGTGAGGCCATTCCGCCTGCGACAGCGCCCTATCAATGCCTTACTAGAACCTGTCGTTTACAAAGAGGTGCAAAAGTTGCTTTAAGCAAGAATCATTTTTCCAGTTAGACATTCCACATGGGTGGCCAACTTGGTCCCGATTAGAAAAAAGAATGGGGAGATTAGATTATGTGTAGATTTCCACAATCTAAACCACGCCTCGGAGAAATACAACTATCCAGTACCTTCACTGGATGAGGTGCTGCAGATCGTCAATGGCTCCCAGATGATGTCTTTCCTCGACGGATACTTCGGGTATAACCAGGTAATGGTATAGTATGAGGATCATCACAAGACGATGTTCACCACTAAATGGGAAACGTTCGCATGCAAGAGAATGCCTTTTGGGCTCATCAACGCCGGCGCCACGTTCCAACACACCATGGATATCGCCTTCAAGGACCTGATTGGAAAGTGCATAATTATCTACATGGATGATTTGACCATATTTTCTAAAAGGCGGGGTGATCACGTCTCTGATTTATGCAAGGTATTTCAGAGATGCAAGGAGTTTGGGGTTTCCCTTAACCCCAAGAAGTGTATTTTCGGAGTGATTAAAGGCAGGTTGCTTGGGCATATCATCTCAGAACAAGGGATCTCCATAGACCCCGAATGTATTGAGTCCCTACTCAAAATCCTGCCCCCAAGAAGCAAGACAGAATTAAAATATTTTTTTGGAAAGATCAACTTCATCCGGAAATTCATCACAGGTTTCGAAAAGATTGTTAAACCTCTAAATGTTATGCTGAAACAAGACGCCAAAGTTGAATGGACAGCCGACGCCAAACAATCCTTCGAAGAAATCAAACGGGCCATCGCTGAGGCGCTTGTGTTTGTTAGCCTGGATTATCTAAAGCCTTTCTACATCTACTCATTTGCTTCAGAGCATTCTTGTGCTAGCATGTTGACCCAGAAGGACGATGAAAGAAATGAGTGTCTGATCACCTTTATGAGTGCTCCCCTCAAGGATGCTGAATTGTGATACCACAACATTGAAAAGTAGACATATGCTCTCGTCAGAGGGGTGAAGAAATTTAGACACTATATTCTACGCAATAAGGTGTTTTCCATTGTCTCCGACCCAATAGTAAAAATGCTACTCATCTAAAATGAATTGGGCGAACAAAGAGTTAAATGGGTCACCCTGCTTCAAGAGTATGACATGGAGATCCAACCGATGAAGCTAGTGAGAGGACAGGCACTCACTCACACAATTGCTGAAACAGCGGCAGGAGCCGGACCCGAACTCACTATGCAGCAGTACCAGCTTGAGGATGTCTCCCTCGGAGAGTGGTACCAGAATGTCATCTACTATCTGCTGAACCATAGGTGCCCACTGCACCTACAAGGAGTCCAAAAGCGGGCCTTGAGATTGAAAAGTAATGGCTACATGCTGCAGGGTTCTATTCTCTACAAGAAGAATCATGAAAGCATTTATTTGAGATGCCTTGGCAAGGAAGAAGCAGATCGAGTCTTGAAATAGTTCCACAACAAATTTGGCACGGGCCATGGTTCCGGTTCTTCCATAGCACATCAGATATTGAGAGCAGGGTATTATTGGCCAACTGTTTTCAAGGATGCCCATTGCCATGTTCGTTCATGTCACACATGCCAGACCGCTGCCACCAGGGAAAATAATGTTGTTGTCCCACTACAGTCTGTGCTGGAGGTAAGGCCGTTTGCGCAATGGGGTCTCGACTTCATCGGTCCGGTAAGCCCTCCATCGTCTACGGGACATAGGTACATTCTCACCACTACTGATTACTATACTAGGTGGACGGAAGCAATAGTATGTAAGCAATGTACAACTGAAGTAGTTACTAATTTCTTAGAAAGTTTCATTTTAAATCGCTTTGGTGTGTGATAATGGACCTACATTTGCTTCATTAAAATTTGCTAGTTGGGCATTTGACTATGGGATTGCCCTTAAATTCTCATCTAATTATTACCCCCAGGGCAATGGCCTTGCCGAGTCTACAAATAAAAACCTGATTACTGTGATCAAGAACCTGTTAGATACTAATTCCAAGGACTGGCATACCCAGCTCCGTTTCGCCCTTTGGGTTGATCGCACTCGCCACAAGGCTGCCCTTGGCGATTCCTCGTTCCACCTTGTTTATGGCCTAGAACCTATATTCCCCATCCATCTGAAGATTTCTACTCTTCAGTTCATCAATAATTTTTATGAGGGAGGAGATCATAGAGAAGTTCAGTTAGCTGAGCTCTTGCATTTAGAGGAAGTCTGAAACCATGCAATAGAAAAATTTTCCAAACATCAGGGCATAGTTAAGAGATGGTTCGACCGCCGAGCCAAGCTCAAGGTCTTTAGAATTGCTGATTTGGTCCTGTATTGGGACAAGGCCCATGAAAAGAAAGGGGGACAACAAATTCGACAAGCTCTAGCTTGGCCCCTTTCAAATAGCTAAGATTTTGGGAGATAATGCCTTCCGCTTAAAGACCTTAACCGGTGAGAACGTCCCGTTGCCAGTCAACAGGCAGCACCTGAAGCATTACTTCCAGGCTTGAGCTCGTTCGAGCTCATCGTTGTAAATACTTGTACATAGGTTAGGGTAGTTTGCTTTCTGGCTTGCTTGCATTTTGTTTGCGTCGCTCTTTTGTTTTCTCCCTCGCGGTAGTTTGTTTCGAAAGTTGTTTTCTGCTCCTTTGCAATGGCCGTGCTTGCTCGACAAACGATTCACTTTGCTATCCGTCCTTTGTGTTCTCCGGCTAAACATTCACTCTCGATTATCGGTCTTTGAAAGCTGCCCGTGAATGATTTTCTTGCTTAAATTCTGCTTAGAGCTTGACCCTTGGCTGGATCTTCTTACACACATCTCGGATCTCGCACAAAACACATAATAATTATTCCTAAAGGACTGTGCTACGGTTGTTATGACACCCTAGTGAGTGAAAAATCTCAAGTCTGCTCCAATGACCACTGTAGTCTCAAACCCATTGTAGGCTTCAATGCCTACCCGGCTGAACTAAATGATAAAATAGAAGTGAAATATAAAAGAAAAAAAGAAAAAAAAATTCTAAAAAAAAGAAATAAATGACCGTATGGGTGTTCGGATAACTCTACTGGGGCTATGGACGCCCGACCGGCAGTAGAGCAATATCCATGAGATTGCAGCGACAACCCCATCGGGGCTATAGACGCCTGACTGGCAGCAGGGCAATGTCCAGGTTACTTTTGGTGTTAGATGATTTATGTAGCTCGCTCGGTTGAATTGGTAACCCTAGTCACTATCCCGAGGAAAGGAATAAACTCACTACACACACACTTTTGAGATTTCCTGCAAGTTGACCCAATTAAGGATCTCATTCTCCCAGATTCATCTTTGGAAGCCACTCCTAGTTTGCGAAACTAGAGATTTTGGGTCATGAATGAATTTTTATCCTTAGAACGCTCGGGAGCGTTCTCCAGCGGAGTCGCCATTTGTTGTTCCCTTAGCACACATGCCCCGTTCGGAATGGGGACCCTCTTTTCTTTTGCCTTGTTAGGTCATTTTTGTCACCACCTCGTTTTGCGTGCCTCCCTTTTTTGATGTCTCAAATGGTCGATGTTGCTTCAAAGTCCCATCATAAATCGACCATGCCTTCCCCTTTTATTTTTGCTGCGTTCCGGTGCCTCGCTGAGTCCTTCTGGCAATTTGGCCCTGCCAACGACCTCGGGCCCTGCCGGGCCTGGCTGTTCGGGTTTCTCCTTCTGGGTTTCCCCGCTGGAATTATCGTTCTCGGCCACGTCCACTCCGCGTCCTTCCGGAGCTCGGGGTCCAAACCCCCTCTTGCTGTCTGCAAAAACTTGTTGTAATCTTCCTGCGGCATTTCGTTCTCTGGACCCTGAACCCTGGAGTTCTATTTCCGGGGTTCCGTCTGTGTTCCGCCATCCGCGACGGCAGACTTCCTGCGGCATCCCGCCCACCGGGTCCCACCCACCGTTTTGCTGACCGAAGACTATGGGGATACCTGTCTGCCATGGGGTGTTTCGGGCCCGACCGTCTGGAATTCTGTGTCCAGAATTCCGTGATGGTTTTTCCGTCCTTGACAGAAGATCCTTGGTGGCATCCTGCCCTCCGGGCCCCGACCCGCTTCCCGCCGCCGCTGATCAACCAACATGAAACTTCAAACGACCGCCATGTTGCGCCTCCCCGGCCGCTGGGCCCCGGTGTTCCTGCCGCCGTCGTCGACCTTTTCAAATCCACCAACCTTTTGCCGACTGTACCTATAATAAATACGAACATTCATGGTGGTTAGGGGTATAAAATGCCCACTCCGACCGGTCATTTTCATTTCACAGGATTGTTGAGCGATTGGACAAACTGCTATTTGGAGCCCACTGTCTTCGACAACATCACGATCATCGCCCTCAACATCATTTCGTCGACCGTAGGTGGATCCCACATCTCCTCGCTTGGCGTGTTTGAGGTATTCCATCCGTCTGCCATTCCCAAGCTTTGTTTCGTGATTTGGAGGTATTTAATTGAATGAACAATCATTAGGAGGGCATAAAATAGTAAAACATCAAATTGCGCACAAAACCCACATGTTAGAAAATCGTGCAAACCTCCTAGAATGCCCTCCTCGCCGATCCGGAGTTTCTCTCTGTCGCGGCTCTTCTTCGCGCAGGGAAAATGTCCGCCTCAGGCTTGAGACCCGCCTTCACCGTCCAATTATATACTTTGAACACCTGCCGACGGCAATTCTCCCCTCCGGGCCTGGCCCGTCGGACTTCTTCTTCCGAAGTTCCGCTTGGATGCCGCCGTTTGAAACTGCAAAAGACACCCTGCCTCTCGGCTGCTGGATCCTGATCTTGGCCTCGCCATGAAAGCCTCAAAACTGAGAAATGCATCCTCCGGATCTCTTAGGCCCAGGACCCCGGGGATCCACCTCTGGGTTTCCCCGGTTGTTTTGCCATTGTCCACGGCGGGTCACGCCCGGTGTCCCAATTTCCAAACTCCGCCTTCGGGTCAGCTTTTAAGTTCTAGTGATTTACTCATCACGTCCCTTCGATCTCTGAGCCCCGGCCGTCGAGTGTCCTTACTTCATTTTCCGCTAACCTCACGGCGAACTCCTTGGCGTCGTCTGTGCTCCGGATCTCGCCCCCTGCCCTGCTGTTGGCTTGCCTTCTCGGTTCAGCACCCTCCGACCTCTCGGGCCTCGGTGTTCGGGGGTCTGTTCCCAAATTTCTGTCTTTCTCCCGCCCTCAGGGAGATTTCGCCCCGATCGTCCAATCACCGGGCCCCGAACTGCCATCTGCCGTGGGATGCCATCTGAACTACTAACTACCTTCTGCTTTCCCGCCGTTGCTAACGGAAAACCCCTCCCGTCGTCCCGACCTCCGGACTCCGTGCTGCCGACCGCCGTTGAACTCAAAGAAAAAACTCATAGTGCTGGGCCCTTGTTGCCGGACTTCCCCTCCCGGACTTCCGTCCGGTGTTTGTCATCCCAAACGGCGAATTTCGCTCACCATCTCGGTGTCACCGGCCTGAGCCCTCAGAAATGAAATGACTTAACATCGGCCGCCCTTTGGCCCTCCGGGCCCTGGACCCCAGAGTTTCAGCTCCAGATTTCCGTCTGCTGTCTGCCACTCCAAACTGCTATCTCCTGACGACTTTCTGGCTTGGAACCTTCAAACTCTCCTAAATCGATCCAAACGGGCCCAAATTTGAGATCTAACCTCAACCCACGTGCTGAATTTTTCTCTTCTTCATTGTGAACCTCTTGGAATATTGAAATGTGACCAAAAAAAGTCTCCAGGAGCCTTCCACCGTGTTTTCCCTTCTAAACAACATTTCTGCCAGGGAAGTCCGGCCCTCCGGGCCTGGATTGTCCAAATGCCCTTAATCAATGATCGATAACATCTAGAGATGAAAGTTCATGATATGCTTGATTGATTATTTGAAATGAATATTATTTTCAAGATATGGACTAACATGAATGCTCCTGTGACCCATTGTGCTGACTTTTTCCTTGCTTGCAGAATATATGGAATCAGGTGCAGGAACTTCAGTGGCATCCACCGAAGGGGACAAGGGTAAGAAGTCAGGAAGGACCCCTCGAGGGAAAGAAGACAAGCATTAGATGAAGTACCAATTCCAGGGCAAGACGCTCCACTTAAAGGTCACTACAGACTGGAAGGAGATCACAGATACTAACATTGGCCAAGTTGATATTGATGAATTCACGCAAAGAGTAAGGGTCAACCCGACAATAAAGAATGCCAGATTGATAAGGCAGAGTGGAATAGCTAAGGCTGGCAGTTTCCCACCATCCCTCATGGCACCCGAATTGGTCATGGCTTGTCGGGAAGCATACCAAACTGATACAAGAACAATTGTTGATAAGGAGGGAAACATTCTTGCTGACATGTCACCCGAGGGGATCACCAAGACTTTTCATATCCCCACATTCCAACAGATAGAGGTCTCCACATTAGAAGAATGCCAGGTGGCGTGGGATGATAATCCGACAGGATGCAAGAAGTCAATAAACCTAAATTGGCTCAAGGAAAAACGGGGCAGCGCTACGAAGGTTCCCTAGGAACTTTTCCGTAGCGATTTCCATGAGGATTACCACGACCTGGTAACCATATTGAGCCGGGTTATGGGCCTTCCTACGGCTGCCTACTTTCAGGAATGGATGGCCTATTTCATTGAGCAGATCTGACGTGGAAATGAGGACGTCACAACAAAGGTTTCATTCTATTGTGGATGAATCATAAGCAACTGCTTCCATGAGTAGTTTGTCAGCATGAAAAAGAGTTCCAAATTCTATATAACTTTCTACCTTGTCTACTCCTTGGCAGATCAAAGACAGTACAGCGGGTTGTTTGTGGCACCCGATCAGGGGCAGAAGCGAGGACTCAAACCCTTTGACAAATATCTGCAGCTCCAGTACCGCAACTTCAAAAGAGACTACTATAGAGTGAACGACGCCTTCATTGGCCATATCATCAGGTTGATTGCCGGAGACTTCAAGAGGAGGGTCTCCCACAATGCCAGAGCATTTATGAAGCAATATGCCTTCCTCTATATCCAATATCTGAAGTTCATGTATATCTGGGCCCAGGGCTTCAGTGAAAGGCCAAATATGCTGCCCCGATACCCCAATGACAGAATCATCCTCGTGGAGCTCTCTCGGCAACTTCAGCACCTACAGAAAATTTTCAGCAACAAACATATAGCAGGGATCTCCTACCCCATGACCCTCGGCCAGGGCATGTACCGACTGCAGACTTCCCAATGTGCTGGTAACTCCGAGAAGGAGCTGAAGGAGTACCATTTCGACCTGCACACTACTCACCCATGGATGGACCCGCATGGCCATGTCAGGAAGGCGCTGGGTCAGCATATGCCCATCTCCATCACATTGAAGATTTCTGGGCCGACTGCCAAGATGACAAAGAAGTGCATGCAAGGCACTACATGTGCATGACTATGCAGTTCTTAAGGAGGCTCTAGCCATTTCTGGTGCCAGACCAAGTCGAGGAGGATGAGTCCACAATCATGCATCCGAGGTACCCTGCGGTTGCCAACTTTCCAATACCATCGATTGACTGGGATGAACAGGAGGTCGATGACCTAGACACCATAATCCA
This sequence comes from Sequoia sempervirens, assembly GCA_007258455.2. NCBI lineage: Eukaryota > Viridiplantae > Streptophyta > Pinopsida > Cupressales > Cupressaceae > Sequoia > Sequoia sempervirens. Next base: position 55,571,670 of record VDFB02168118.1, read on the forward strand.
GCCAATCTTAACTCGTACCAAGGAGTGGATCGATGGGAAGGTGGCTCATTTAAAGCGGCAAGGAGTAGTCCTGACCTATGAGGGGCTCAAAAGTGAGCTGAGTGCCACGGAGGATGTTGCTGCCACCACGTCAATTGGTGAGACCTCCCAATCTCCTCCCGTCACCAGGCTTAGGAAAAGAAAAGAAACATAAACCGCATAGTCTCCAGACCCCAAAGCCTCTGCAAAGAAAGAAGCGGGAGGCTCACCTCCAAAAAGAATCAAACTGGCAGGGAGTGTTACGGAACAACCTTCAGCCAAAGAGAAAGAAGTAGGAGTGGCTCAATTGCAACCTCCCTTGTCTCTCCCTGCCCCTCCTGTTGCACCACCCACCTCCCTAGCTATGGTCGCTGCGTCTCTGCCGGTCGTTGACATTTCTGTCCATTTTTCCCCTTCGCCTCTGGCTGAATCGGTAATAGTCATTGACTGCTCTTCTAGCGTGACCACTCCCCCTTCTTCTGCTGCCATGTCGCTAATCACATCACTCCCTCTAGAAAAAATAACATCACCTATTCCCCTTGCCACTATGCCCGAGGCTCTTACAAGGCACATGTAGAGTCTCCCCCCTGAGCTCTCCCAGATCTTAATGGATCCAACTCTCTAGGTAGCCCTTGCACAAGTCCTTGCAACTGCTCAACCTTCACAACCACCGATAGGGCCACTAGCTATGGAGGCCACAATGCTAATCTCAAAGGAGTTGGAGGAGCAAGAGCAGGAGGCCTCACAGTCTGTCGAGGAGGAGGCTGATGAGTATCACGAGCACCCAGAGTACGAACACTGAACCATCGACAGGGTGGTTTATGAGGAGGAAGAAACGGGCTCTTCCGAGAGTGGGGATGAGGAGGATAGCTCTGATGCTAAGGTAATCATTCAGACCTTTGATGATGACCTCGAGGAAGAAATGGCACAACAAATGAAGGATGTTGGGATAGAGGCAGAAGGATCACTACATGATGAAGAGGGGCAGCCACCAGAAGAGCAACAGATAAAGGATTTGACTGAGGCTGAGACCCATGTTGTCAAAAGCCCCGAGGATGAGGGTACCAGGGAGAAGAAAGAAGAAGAAACAGTGAAAGAAGAAAGCCCCATCCAGCAACCATCCACCGGGCTACCTGTCAGACGCCTCGTGTTCGTTCATGACTCCGATGAGGAGGAAGAGGATGCTGCCAAAGAGAAAGGAGAATCTCCAAAAGAAAAAGAGGCAGAAATCTTTCCCTTGACTGAGAAGGGCGAGGGAATCCATGATTCACCCAAGGGGAAATATGTTGTGCCCGAGTGGTTGGAGAAGCAACTCAAAGAAAAGACCCCTGTGCTGAAGGACCCAAGGGTGAGGCTAGAGGCCATTTTGGCTCGAGCCCAAATCACAATAAAGAAAGAGAAGAAGCCCAAAGTCTGATCCAAAGTAACGATGGATGCTTCTGGCTCTCGAGTGACGCAAATTGCAATGCCCACGATTGGTCAAGCTGGGGTAAGCTATAACATCTCCACGATCAACTTGGGGACTATAACTAGAGATCAGAAGGTCGAGCACCTTGAGGAGTCAGTAGCCACAGTGGTGCACCTGATAAAGCAGGATAAAATCTCGAAGGATGAGCTCAAGGCACAGGTTGTAGCCTTAACAGATTACATACAGTAATGGTCTTCAGTAGATGACCTGCCTACTACACCCACGACTGCACCTCAATTGCTTTCAAAAGAGTAGATCAAAAAAATGGAGAGAAGGAAGAACTTGGAGACGACCACCGAGGACTGGTTCCGACAAGTCTCATACGTCGAGAACATGGGAATTAGCTGGGCTGTACGAACAACCAACAAATTCTTGGACTTGATGCAATCTCTGGAGAGCACAAAGAAACTCTGCACCAACTTCCCTGCGACCTACGACTCCACCTTCCCAAGGATCGAAGCTATCCTTCAATTGCCTGAAGCCACGTGGGAGAAGAAGCTCGCATTTAAGAAAGAGGATCACTAGCTGATGGATATATGGCGCCAAGACTTTGACAACCAAAAGGAGAGGTTGGAAAATTTTTTGAGTAGGGTGGATCTGGATATTGAGTGGATCAAGGAAATCCAGGCAGAATGTTCCCGATATCTTAAGCTAATGACGGATTATGATATGCCAACTGTGAAAATGGATCCGGAGAAGATAAAACCCTACTTCCAGGAGAAGATGAAGGACGGGATGGCTGGAGAAATCACAACGGAATTCCTAAGTTTTGCTGCCCGCGCCTTCGACCAATTAGAGCTATTTAGAGACCAAGGCTCAAAGTATGATGAGGATTGGAAAAGGCTGGAAGAAAACTCAAAGGAATGGAGCTACCAGGCGCTGCGATGTGAAGTCATCGAAATAGACAAGCTCTAGGCAGTTGTCCTCAACTTCATAGAATACACAGCCTCCAAGGGACAGGAGGACAACCCTGCTAAAGATGAAGAACTTTCTGAAGAGTAGCTACAGCAAAAAAAATAGCAATTTGCTAAATGACGAAAAAACTACAGTGCCATCAGCAAGAGGACGAAATAGGGAAGAGACAAAAATATAATTTTAAATTGTGATCTATTGGGGGGTAGGTGTAACCCTATTTTGTAATGAATCTTGGCCACACAATAAGAATGAATCTTAGCCATTGATTAGACTTTTGAAAAACTATAAATAGGACTCTCCTCTCATTTGCAAAGAGAGTTGAGTTGTTGTAAAGACATGCTACGAAAATTTATAAGGAAAAGACATTGACTTGGTGTATTTTCTTGGTTTCTCTCATGTTACTTGATTCAGTCTCCAATGTTAGATGTTTGACTTAGGTTTTATTGTTGTTTAGTTAGCTGTCTTCTTTCTTTGGATAGATTTTAGGAATGCTATTGGGTGATTATGAAAATTCCTGCCATGTTGATGATTTCTTTGTCCATACTTTTTTCTGTTTGCTGATGGTAGATAGCTGTGTAAAGTTAGCCTGGACTTGATTTCAAAGCTGCTCCAAAATTCATGCATGTATGTGGTGGATGAAGGATAAAATATCTACAGACCTTAGAAGATAGCACAATTTCCATGATACTGTGAAAGCCTTGGTTAAGTGGGATATTGTTTTAAGAAATTTTCCATTGCAGGAACTCCATTGTTACTATTCATAGCTAGTTGTAGACTTAGGAACTTTTCCTCTCCCTTGCTTTCTTTTATTTTTTTAATGACTGACCTATGCTAAGGTTCATTGCACATTGTAAAGCCAAATCCAACAACAAAATGGAGTCCAAGACTGTTGTTTGAACCTACAGCCAATGCATAATAACTTTCCATCCTAAGAACTCCATCTCAAGATCCAACTTCCATGCTTTGTATCCATGCTTTGCATTTCCTGTGTAAGATCGCCTTGTGATTCTAGCAAATCACATGAAACTACTGAGGTATCTAAGCACTATCAAGACCTGACATCTAAGAGACCTTGGGATAGTGTTCTACAATCCGATTGTGGAAGATTGTCTTTCAAGAGAGGTAGTGCACCTACGCACTGCCTGTGTTGAGAAGTGCATAAAAACACCATCAACAGAAACCACTGACATGAATGTCATAATGGTTCACAATTTGCAAGCACACTAGATCAATGAAGACACAAGCTTGCGATCATAGTAGCCCAACGAGGGTTTGAACCTTGGTGGCAATATCAACAATGCCACAACTTAACCAACACACTACGAGATCAATCTCAAAAGAAAATGACCTTTATTTATATATTGAAGTCCACAAATAAATTGAAAGCTTCAACATTTAAGCTTATTATTCAAATAAATTTGGGTATAGATGAGGGGGAAGGTGAGCTTTAATAACAACCTCCAAAGGTACTAATTTTGGCATTGTCATACCAACTCCTTCATTTATATCAAGGGTTTTACCATTAGGAAGAAACCGGTCAAAGCTTTGCAACAACCTTGCAAGAGTTATATGCACCAGACACATTGCCAAAGAGGCACTAGGACATCCTCGTCTTCCTATCCCAAAAGGAAACATCTCAAATTCATTCCCTAAAGTTTTTATGCTCTCTATCTCTATATTTTTGTCCAAGAAACGCTCTGGTATAAATTCTACTGGTTGATTCCAATTTTTTGGGTCTCTATGAATTGTCCATGCACTTACCATTAGTGTTGTTCCTGGTGGAATATGGAAGCCTCCAATTGTGCAAGATTTCATAGATTTGTGTGGTACAAGTAAAGGCCCAGGTGGGAGAAAATGCATTGTCTCCTTGACTACTGCTTGCAAGTACTTTAATTGTGGTATGTCTGACTCTTCTACTAGTCTACTTTTTCCAATTTTAGAATCAAGTTCCTCTTGGACCATCTTTATAATGTTGGAATGCATCATTAATAATGACAATACCCATTCTATAGTAAGTGAAGTACTATCTGAACCTGCACTAAACATATTTTGAAAAAAAATAAAAAATTAGTAGGATAAAATAATAAGAACAAGATTTTTTCATTACTATTATATATATGGAACAACCAAAAAGTGACATGCAAAAGAGCTTACCACAGTAATGGCTTTGATTAACGTGTCTTTGTCAGGGATTGCTTCACCATTCTCCTCAGCCTGCAAGATGAGCACATCTATGAATTCCATGTCTTCCTTTTCTTTTGGTGGGTTTTGCCGGTGCTTCTCCACTATTCTCTGCATGTAAGGATTGAGTTTTCCCTGCACCTTCTTCATTGCCCTCTCATACCCTTGCAAATCAAGCCACTTCAACCAGGGAATATAATTCCCAATACTCACAGCTCCATGGAGCACAAAAGACTCGTCAATCAAATGTACAATTTCTTCAGATGACATCCCCGCTTCCTCTCCAAAAAATTGATCATCTATTCTCACACTCATCAGAACATTAAGAGTCAACTGGGACAAAATAGTTCTCATGTTGATTGTGCTTTCTGTTTGAGCCAGTTGAAACAGAATACTCTGAGTCTTATAGATCTCCCTCATTCTCTTGGGTCGGTATGTTTGGATCTGTTTAGAAGAAAGAAGCTCAAGAGCACATATTTTTCTAGCATTTCTCCAGTAAGAGCCATAAGGAGCCCATCCCATAAACATAAAATTGTAACCCAGAAGCTTTCCCTGAGTAAGAGGAGGCCTAGAAGCAAAAGCTAGATCATTTACTGTAAAACATTCTTTGGCTAGCTCTGCACTACTGATAATCAAAACTGGGCAACTACCAAATCTTAGATGCATAATGGGTCCATAAAAATTTGAGAGTGACTCAAGAATTATATGCAAGGGCTTTTCCTTGTCCATCAGGAGATGCAAATGGCCTATTATGGGGAGTGCTCTGGGTCCTGGAGGGAGCCTATGCTTCTTAGTTCTAAGCCAAAAAACTATTATTACCAAGAGAGAGACTGTGGTCGCCCCAACTATAAAATTAGAATTCATAGTTGAGGATACATTCAGGAGTACCCAATTCATTATCTCCTTGGTCTCCATGTTTGTTTTGATGTAATGATCGACTGTGTAGGTATATATATATAGATACCCTGAACAACTATTACGCAACTGTACGTAATCGGGACCTACATAATCCATGTTACGTCATCAATGCCTGCCAACTAGAAAGCATACATCACTACGTAATCCATGTTACCTCCCTTGATTTTAACATTCTCATGTCTTATGTCATTTCCATGGGCATGTATCAATTTCACCCCCATGGATTCGACCCCTAAAAATTTGAAATTTAATTCAAATTTCTGGTAACTCTTGCCCATTATTTTATCATCTAGAGTTGGCTAAACACATGCATTTTGTATTTAAGTGCTACATACTTGTATTTTAGTTATAGTCATTAAACATCAAGGAAATATCATTCACAATCAAGAAGGAATACACTACGAAATCTTACATTGGTGCACTTAAAAGGAATTTAGATCTACATAATTATCTTAAAAATATTTGCATTGTTGAGCTTTGCTATCTTTGACCATTCTCAAGTGTTAGCATGGAAAAATATATTACCTACCTAGTTTACTTTTATGTGGTACTTAGTAGACCTATTCACAGTAGCTTAAACTCACTTAGAGAGGCATCTTATTTTTTGTCTCACCTCATGTGAATAGTATAAGTGTCCCTAAACTTGTCTCAAGAATCCTACACGTATTTCATATTTGAAGGGGTAGCTAGACTTTTAGTCCTATCTTCTCCCCTCCTTATCCTCACCTTTATATGCAAGATTCTTTTATACATTTGACATGTTTTGTATGATAATATTTGTTTGTCTTGCATATTCATTTGTGGAATCGATCTTGCAAGTGATATTGGTTGCTTCAACACCATGATCATAAAGTCAATTTTTTACAAGGGCTGACTTAGGAGAGCTTGTCTTGTAGTGATTTACAAGCCTTCTAAAGGTATTTTTAAATACCACAAGTCCATATCTCAAAGTGGAGAACAATAAATTTGTTGAAATAAGAAGCAAGAGAACAAAGTCAACTAAATCATTTTTTGCAAATAGAGTAGATCCACAATTGTATAAATGACTTGGATTAATGAATTCAATCACTCATAGAGTGGGTAAACCATTTAGATCCCATGATAAATTACAAAGAAATATTTGTTATTTCTAGCCTTGAGAAACTTTGAATTTAACATCTACAACATATTTATTCATCATCATCATATTTAGAGATAAGTAGTTTTTTCCTCTCATTCACATTATGCAATTAGTATTTAATGTTTACTATTTTCGATATCTATGCCCACTACTATAATTTATTAATCTAGGTCAATTTATGCTTTTGTGCTTGTATATTATTGGATTAACCTAGATTAAACGTAGAAAGGGATTTTATTCCTTTATAGTATGATAAAATTTTAATTGAAATTTTATAAATTTATTATAATTTTTTTATCATATAACATAAATATTTTAATGGTATATTGGAGGCTATGTTGTACTAATTATAAATTTGTGTAGGATTGTTGGATTAGGTTTGTATTAAAAAGTGATAAACACTCAATCCTAGTTCATGAAATAATACGAACCTAACTCTTTAAGTAATAGGTTTTGGGTCACACTTATCCCTAACTCAATATATTTTTATCTTCTTCAAACTAATGAGAAAAAACATAATATTCTTAATCTTTATCTTATTTGGTTGGTAACATTTTTTGTCATAATATATGTAGACACTTAAATTTGGACACTTAATTTATCCAAATTTATCCCCTTTCATCTAAACATCCCCTTATCTGCATTAATTAAGTAATATCACTATTATTTAATTAATCCCTCTAAAGTTCTTCTAATCCCTAAAGTATCTAGTTAAATAATTAAATACCTTCCCCCTTTCATCAAATGAATTAAATGCCATTTATTTAATTTCCTTTATGTCCCATCCTCCATTTTAATCTAATCCTAATCCATCTTCTAATCTCATTATTAGGATGTGCACATGCCTAATCCTTGATTAAGATGTGTCACATCCTCCAACTTTTGCAAGTTGGCCTCTAATCTCTCTTAGCCACTTAACCCTCCTTTAATCCTTCACTAACTAGCCTAATAAACATCTCAAATAATTTTTAATTCCTTTTATCCTTCCAAGGAATATTAAATTCATTTTTCTCTTCCCCATGTGATCTTTGACTTGTCACATCAAATCACATGTGAAATCTAACTTGACTCTAATCTTCATTAATTAGTCTAATCAAATACTTGCACAACCTTAATCACTCCATGCCACTTAACTAAGTCAACCCTATTAAATATTTTTTATTTTTTGACAAGGCATCTCCATTCCCCATGTGAATTTTTAATTCACATTTAAACCCCCAATGCATTTAAAGGAATTTTAAATTCCTTCTCTTATCCCCATGAGAATATTTGAGGAATTTTTAATTCCCCACATGTCCTCTCACCCACATGGGGACAAGTACCTCTTTTATGGGGATATTTTGTCCCAATCCCAAGGTACTATGTACCCCATCCATGTCATGTACTATCCTTCCACCTCATGTACACATCATCATTTTTAAGCCACTTCACTTACCACATGTCAAAATGTGGGGGCTTGTGAGTTCTCAATTCACCTTAGCCCTACATCTTGATCTTGGTGGCTCAATCTTGACTGTCCATTTCCTTAGTGATTTTCAAAATCTCTATAAATACCCCATCTTTTCTCTCATTTGAGGAGAGATCATGCATTGTAGCCAAACTCTTGCAAAAAATTTATAGGAGCCATACTTAGCTATTTTTCACACTTGCATCCACTTTCATCCATTATCATATCATCATCTAGCTTGCATCTTGTGCCATCCAAGGAGCATATACATCAAAGATCGAAGGGCCAACCAAAGGATCGATTCAAGACAAGGTATAAAGTTTCATTTTGTCATCTTTATTTTGTGTTGAATCCAACTAGGCTAATCTTGAGGTGTAGGTTGTTTTTAGTGTTATTTTGCACTCTTTTGCTTGCTGTTCATTTTCTAACACCTAAATTCGCCCTATCACATTTCTGGCACGCCCGGTGGGACCCACAAATAGGTCTCTCGCTTTCACATTTTCTATTTTTTGAATTTTTGCAGGTATAGGTTACAAAGGGGCGGACCTGGCCTACACAGCGGCAGACTTGACCTACACAGCGGCAGATCCGACCTACACAAGGGTGGATTTGACCTTCCTGGGGCGGACCCGACCTACAAGGGTGGACTTGACTTGACAGACAGGCAGACCCACCCTACACAGGCAGACTTGGCCTTCCTTAGGGGCAGACCTGCCCTCCACAGACCTCAGAAGTTGTTTTTGGAAAAAAATTCATGAATAGGTGGATTTTCCCTCACAAACAGGCAGATTTTCCCTCACAGACAGGCGGATTTTCCCTAGACAACTTTTTTCCAGAAGGTAAAATTTCAATTTTTAGCAATCTTTTGGCTGTTTTAATGGTTTTTTAACCCCTAATTTAGGTACATAGTCTAACTGGAAGGTGTCAACCAACTTTGTTTGCCATGTTTTTGGGTGAGCTATTTGATGTATCCAATCCCCTTGCACCCTTCGATGATCCTGGGTGACGAGAAATCGTAGATTGTCACATCTTTTGAGTCCACTCCTTTTATTTTTCTTAGCGAGACCTACTTGGGGATTTCATCACCCCAAGGGATGATTCCAACCACATGTACCGGTGGGGTATATAAAGGGGGGAGAGCAAAAGTTGTACCTCAATCCAACTATGTTGTAATTGGCAAAGCATCGGGATGATGTGAAGAGTTGGTACAAGTCTTTAAGGTTCCTGACTCACGCTTGTAATAGGTTGGTGTTTACAATTTGGGCCTCACGTACCAGGTGTATATCAAGGACTCCCTAGTGTCCATGTTCATCCTAGATTAGAGGACTTTGTCGACCATACCCTCTCTACTAGACTTAGGCTTGTACTCTCTGAATTATCTTCTTTGTGCGAAACTAGTGATTATCTAATTTATTTCACTCAGCCATAGTCTTTTGATTGATGATTGTTGTGTTGTGAGTCCTTTGCCTTAGTCTTTTTGTCAAAAATCAAGTCAAACCTATAGATAGGCAGATTTTCCCTCACAAACAGCCGGATTTGACCCACAAACAGCTGGATTTGACCCGTAAATAGCCAGATTTGACCCACAAACAATTGGATTTGACCCATAAACAGCTAAATTTGACCCATAAACAACCAGATTTGACCCACAAACAGCCGGATTTGACCCACAAATAGCTGGATTTGACCCATAAACAGTTGGATTTGACCTTTAAACCAATCATTTTAGAGCCTGTTTTGGCCATTTTTGACCAACTTTTGCTCCTTGGGCGGACTTTCCCTCATCCATGGGCAGACCTAACCTTCGACCCACCCTTTTTAGGCCTGTTTTGACCAAATTTGGCCATTTTTGACCAACTTTTGCTCCTTGGGAAGACTTGCCCTCATCCATGGGTGGACTTGACCTTTGACCCACCCCTTTCAGGGTTGTTTTAACCAAATTTGACCAACTTTTGCTCCTTGGGCGGACCTGACCCATCCAGGGGCGGACCTGACTTGACAGACAGACGAATTTTCCCTCACAGACAGGCAGATTTGCCCTAACAGACAGCCATAGATGCCCCACCATTTACCACTATTAACCCGTTTTCCTCCGTTCAAGCGCCAATCTTCTCGATTTTTCATGCTCTTTCCAACGACATATACCACTTCATACTTTCAAGAAGTTTCCTGGGGCCCCTTTTCCTTCCCCATCTGCCTTCTCAAGGGGGGGCATACCCTACCATTCTCTCTCAATCTTCCATCATAAACCTTCCCTTGTGAGACCGGGGCATCCCCTCTAGACAACCATATATTCCCTCCAGACAACCATACCCGCCCTCCTCCGGAGCCATACCTTCCCTCCTCAACAATCTCCATCAACCATTCACTCGTTCCAAATAATCTTTCATCTATTCCAAACCTTCATCTTCTCATGCCGAGAATCATTCATCTGTTACTTGTTTTGAGTATTCGTTCATATGTTTCGATCAATCTTCTACTCATTTTGAGTATTTGTTCATCCATTTCTCTAATCAAATCATCATTTTCCCCATCCAAATCCTCTGAACTTCGTCTCGGGTTATTATCCAAATTAACTGAAGTATCTGATATGATCGTCATCATCAACATCTACTTAGGATTGTCATCTATCCTAAGTTAATCATCATCGTCGGCCCAATCAATCCATTTTCAATCTCAAAGTGGATTTGGTGCCGCAATCATCCATTTATCCTTTAATCCGATCAATCAGCATCTTAAGTCACCTAGGGTAATCTTTGAATGGGTTTTTGAATCCCTTCCATCATCTTATCCAATCAATCCATCAATCCAATCCAATCCAATCCTTATCCAATCACCTTTGACCCATTCAATCTACTTCCATCTCAAAGCAGATTTAGTGTCGTAATCATCCTTTGATACTCAAATCCAATCGTCAGAATCAATCCCATCACATCATCCAATCATCCTAATCTGAGCTTTAATCCAATCTCGATCTGAGCTTGCCCTAAATCCTGAGTTGAGCTTTAGTCCATTTCCATCCAAAATCTTTATCCATCTTCTTTATCCTTTCATCATCATGAATCCTTACCCTCCATCAATAGTGGTCAAGGGAAACCCTAATTATGTTGACAACGATAACGAAAGTCTTGTCAATCAAGAAGAATGTGAGATAAATTCCCTTGACACTATCATTGCTAGTAAGCTTTCTCCACCCGCTTTCCAAAATACAATCACCCCTTCGAGTCATCCTGTTATGTCTTCATCCATGCCTAATCATGCTCCCTATGCTACCTTTGACAAGGGATATCCATCATATCCTTCATCCACATCATCCTCTTATCCGAGTTTTCCATCACAATACCCCTATCCTAATCCCTCGTCCACATTCTCATATCTTAATCCTTCATCCGCATATACCCCCTACCCTAATCTTCCATACCAATATCCTCACCCTAATCCTACATTCACATCAACCTATCCTAATCTAACATCCACATCAACTTATCCTAATCCGACATTCGCATTTCCCTATCTCAATCTACCATCTCAATCTTCCCATCCTAATCCACCATCCTCATACCCTTACTACAATCCACCACCCGCATCCTCGTGTCCTAATTCACCATCCCCATACCCTTACTTCAACCCACCACCTACATCCTCGTGTCCTAATTCACCATGCCAATATCCCTATCTTAACCCTTCACCTAATCCCCCATCTATTCCCAATCCTGCATCCAATCCCATTCCCCTATCTAATCCTTGTCCACCAACCCCTAGTTCTAATCCCCCACTAATCCATAATCCCTCATCCACTCCTACCACACCATCTCAGCCTAGAGCATGCAAGTCTCTCATTTTAGAAGTTCTCCAAGGACTTATAGCACATAAGACATCTCCCACTCCACACCTTGAAGTTTTGGAGTCATGCCATCCCAACCCATCATCCATGGTCATTAGTGACGAGACCCTTCTCCACCCAACACCTATCATTGATGATACCACCCCTCGCACCACTCAAACCATCGAAACCATCACATCCTTTGAATCCACTGAGCCCCCATCTCCTACCATCACATCTATTGAATCCATTGAACACCCACTTCCTACTCCAAGAGTCGTCGAACCCATCGATGACACCCAAATCCAATCCACTTCTCCCACTCCTAGTGTCACTAAAATCCATTTTGATGACTGCATCGAATCCTTCATCCTTCCATCTCCCCAACTTGAAGAGTCTCTCCAACACTCTGTTATCCTGCCATCCACACAAGATGAGTCATGCCAAGAGTCTAATCCAAACCATGCCAACATATCCCCTTCTCCAGATCAAGATCCTACCATCCCATCTAGTCCACCTCAAGATCACAATCCCCCATCCATTCCATTCCATTATCCCCTTGTCATTCAAGATTCCACCACTCCATCTCCATCTCCATTACATGAGCCCGCTATCACAAATCTAGATCCTATCATTTCCCCTAATCCCTCCCCTACTATCACCCATCCAAATGTTGCTATCCCATCATATCCCTCTCATGATCCCCCATCATTGCCTAAAACTGCTATCCTTACACCGCTTGCATATCCCCTTGGTACTCTCGCATTCTTCCATGGTGGCCTCCTCGCAAAAGAAAAACACAGTGTATTTACCACTCATCATCCTCCACCTAATGATGGACTCGCATCATGTTTTCAGAATAACACAAATCCTATCATGGATCACATGCTCAATAAAATGAACTATCAAGGAAAAGGTCTAGGACTTCATAAGCAAGGTATTTTAGAGCCCATCCAAGTCAAAGAACAAATCTACATGCAAGGTCTTGGACCTATTTCCCAAGACCCACAATCTAAAGATGTTGGTACAACCTCTAGACATTCTCGACGAGCCTTTTCCAAAAGAAATGTCTGCTCTTCCCATCGCTCCACCATATCATATGCTTCCATCCTTCCTCCTTCATCATATCACCTCAAAACAACCGTCCATATTCCTCCTTAATCTGCTCCATCCATTTTGGGTCCTTACATCCCTCCATCCACCATTTCCTGTCCTTCATCTACTCTATCCATCTTGGGTCCATATATCCCAAGATCACCTCCTCCATCTCATCCTTTCACCCATCCAACACCTATCCATGTCATCCATCATAAACATCCCTCTCGCATGCCCCCTAATCAGGATCAACAAAGGCACATACCTATCCACCCTCCATCCACATATAATCCTCATAATTTTACCCCCATCGCTCCACATCATCCACCTCCTCGCATCCATCCCATCGCTATCAAAAGAACTTTGGATGTTAAAGAAAAAGTACATAAATCCAAACATCCACATGAATCTAAGGCTCCCCATGCCCCCTCTAAAAGACATGGTGAAGAGAAGAAAAATCTAAATCCAAATCAAACCCATCAGCCACAAAGGCCCACCAAAGCAAAAATCAAAACCATGTGGATCCCAAAGAAAAAAGATGCAATGCCATCAAATGAAAAATATGTAAGAACATCCAAAGTTGCTAATCCAAAAGCTAATCATACACCCCTTTCATATCCTAAGCCTGTTTTGGGTCCTTATGTCCTGAAATTCACTATTCCATCTCCTCCAATATCCCCACATTCTCCATCTATTAATCCTCTTATCTTTTCACATCCACCACCACATGTGCCAATATTGGTCCTGAACACATCTCCCCATCACATATCCACCCCATCATTCCATCCATACCCCTTGCAGCATCCCATCCATTATCCCATGTATCTTTCCTCTCAAATCCCTCTAATTCATCCTTTTGCATAATCCATTTCTCCTAATAAGGTTGTACTAACATCCAACAGTCACTTCAAACATGGGCTCTTAATACCTCATATAGAACTTGATGATTTATTCCTTCATCCATATCTTTATCGCATGTCTTCTAAATCCACTTATTTGTCTCCCTATCCTTACCCATCTCCTTTCGTATGCCATCCAAAAAGTCCAAAAAATTTAAAAAAAAATTTTAAAAAAAAAATAGTAAAGAGAAATAATCTGTCCAATGGTGAAAACTTGGCAAACAAGCGCCTTGGATAAGTACCATGATGAAAACCTGGCAAACAGGCGTCATGCGTAAATCCCCATTTGCACTCGGGGGCAGCTTCTTGATATGCGTTCCCTCCATCCGCTATGCTTCCAGCTATGCACCCGTCTTCCTCTTATACATCCTTTTCATTCATCCCCTCCATCCTACCTATCTTACACATCTTTCTTGGCATATCTCATTTATCCCAAACCTTCCATCCTCCTTGTGATCTTGATAACAGTAGGGGAAAACATATAAACATGCTTTGGACACCTCTTAGCATACATTCCCCTCATCCGCACACTATCCTAATCCTCATTCACACTCGTCTACCTTCCTTATCCACCTGTCATGCTACCTTCAATCTCCCTTCATTATCCACACATCCTATCTTCATCCATCTAGCTCCTTTATTTTCCTATCCTTCTCTATTGCATCCTTCATGCCTCCTCGCACATGACATATCTAGAGTGGGGGCATCTATCTTCCTTTGTGATATAGTCCTTGGAGACATCATTCATTCCATCAAAGCAATCCTTTTCATCTCCCAATCCTCATCTCCTTCTCCTCATCCCATCTTATAATCCCTTGTCATTGGTCTCTAGCTATAGGCTACTCCCCATGCAACCCAATACCACTACCTCATCATCATCACTTCTGCTTCTTTTACACATCTTTTCAATCTCCTATCCTTTCTCATCATTCATCTAACTGTCATCTCATCCTCCCACTTCATCTTTGATGATTTGGATAACTATCCCATCCTTGAGCTTTGTGTATTCACTATCCTCCAATCCAATCAAATAGCTCTATCGTGTCCCATCATGTCAGTCCAATCCTTTTATCCCCTTATATAGGGTTATCTCATCATCTTTTATCCATGGCCTTTCATCGAACTACGTTGCCCCTGCGCTTTCACATAGGCAAGGTCGATCATTTGATCTGCCCCCGAGGTTCTATCCATCCACTCCTTTATCATCCATCATCGGTCTTTGCTCCTTTTCTCCATCGAGGTCTCCACCATGGTCTGTTGTCAGCCTTTTGTCAAACTACGAGGGCTCTGCACTTTCACGTAGGCAAGGCTAATCTTTGATTGGCCCTCGAGCCCCTAGGTCACTAGGATGTGTCTGTCTCCTATCTTGTGTTATGTCTCTTGTGTCACGTCATCAAACTATGCCCTTATCTCGATGGTTCTTAACAAACAAGATCCACTTGTATCATCAGATCCAATCAGTTATGCATATCTTGCGTCATATCAATCTTTTAATTTTGTATCCATCACTAGTCTCAACATGATGCATCCTTCCTAATAGACCTCATTAATCCCATCCATCCCCTTGATCCTTTGGCAAAGGACGTTTGAAATTGATTGAGATCTTTTGATGCTTTTGGCTTTTGTTTATCATTTGAGCTCCCTATCATCACTTGTCATGGACGCCTTGATCCATCATATCATGGTGTGCTTTGACTAGTCAACATAGGTGAGTATCTTGATCTTTTCTTTGTTGTTGTCTTCTCAGTTGTCCCACGTAATACCCACCAAGATCCTTGAGGTCTTGTGTTACGCCGGGACATCCTTGTGTGCTTGTGGTTATCCCAATACTTGGCCTGACCAAGGTCATCATGACTTTGGGGTGTTGGGATAGCCTTCTTATTTGTTATGTTTGTTTTATGCATTAGACACTAATCCGCCTTGGTTCTTCATACCCTGGCGTCTCGTGCCTTCTGCTATAGCAAAAATTAGTGCTCCTAAAGATGGAAAATTGCATTAAGATTGCATTTCATCTTCCCTAACCTTTTCATCATCTTCTTCATCTCCCCTTGCATCATCTAATCCATTTTGAGAGCATACCTGTGTTCTCTTGAACCTGCATGTCCTCTCAAGGGGGCATCCTTCATCCTTAATTTTCATTTTTATTTTCTCTTCCTAGTCACTCCTTTGAATGACTGGGGCATCTTTCCCAATCTAACCATCTTCTTTTAGGTTCTATGTTTTAATATTCTTTGAAATGATGGTACTTTGTAACACCATCTCAAAGAGGGGCAAAATGTAGACACCTAAATTTGGACACTTAATTTATCCAAATTTATCCCCTTTCATCAAAACATCCCCTTATCTGCATTAATTAAGTAATATCACTATTATTTAATTAATCCCTCTAAAGTTCTTCTAATCCCTAAAGTATCTAGTTAAATAATTAAATACCTTCCCCTTTCATCAAATGAATTAAATAAATATGCCATTTATTTAATTCCCTTTATGTCCCATCCTCCATCTTTTTTATCTAAGCATAATCCATCTTCTAATATCATTATTAGGATGTGTACATGCCTAATCCTTGATTAAGATGTGTCACATCCTCCAACTTTTGCAAGTTGGCCTCTAATCTCTCTTAGCCACCTAACCCTCCTCTAATCCTTCACTAACTAGCCTAATCAACATCTCAAATAATTCTTAACTCCTTTTATCCTTCCAAGGAATATTAAATTCCTTTTTCTCTTCCCCATGTGATCTTTGACTTGTCACATCAAGTCACATGTGAAATCTAACTTGCCTCTAATCTTCATTAATTATTCTAATCAAATACTTGCACAACCTTAATCACTCCATGTCACTTAACTAAGTCAACTCTATTAAATGTTTTTTATTTTTTGACAAGGCATCTCCATTCCCCATGTGAATTTTTAATTCACATTTAAACCCCCAATGCATTTAAAGGAATTTTAAATTCCTTCTCTTATCCCCATGAGAATATTTGAGGAATTTTTAATTCCCCACATGTCCTCTCACCCACATGGGGACAAGTACCTCTTTTATGGGGATATTTTGTCCCAATCCCAAGGTACTATGTACTCCATCCATGTCATGTACTATCCTTCCACCTCATGTACACATCATCATTTTTAAGCCACTTCACTTGCCACATGTCAAGATGTGGGGGCTTGTGAGTTCTCAATTCACCTTAGCCCTACATCCTTATCTTGGTGGTTCAATCTTGACCGTCCATTTCCCTAGAGATTTCCAAAATCTTTATAAATACCCCATCTTTTCTCTCATTTGAGGAGAGATCATGCATTGTAGCCAAACTCTTGCAAAAATTTTCTAGGAGCCATACTTAGCCATTTTTCACACTTGCATCCACTTTCATCCATTATCATATCATCATCTAGCTTGCATCTTGTGCCATCCAAAGAGCATACACATCAAAGATTGAAGGGCCAACCAAAGGATCGATTCGAGACAAGGTATAAAGTTTTATTTTGTCATCTTTATTTTGTGTTGAATCCAACTAGGCTAATCTTGAGGTGTAGGTTGTTTTTAGTGTTATTTTACACTCTTTTGCTTGCTGTTCGTTTTCTAACACCTAAATTCACCCTATCACAATATAAAATTGAAGAGCTAGTCATTTTATTTGTAGGTTGGTTTGAATATTGGAGGTGCTTGACATTGTGGTTAGTTGTATGTTATACTTGAAATGTAAATGTATTTGAGTATATGACATAATATTAATTAGATTATTTAATATTCTATTATCCAAGCTTTATCATATAACATAGATGTTTCTAGAAGTATAGTAGAGACTATGATGTAATAGGTACATGTTTGTAGAGTGTTGTTAAACTAAAATTAGATTATGAAGTGACAACCACATAAACCTAATTCATGAAGTAATATCCCTAATTCTTTAAATTAAATTAAATTAGAATATGAAATAAAAAGATGAGTGCAAATTTATTTTTAGAAAAAAAAAGGGTTATTCTATAATTATTAAATAAATTATTTGATCTTTTATTAAATATTTTTTAGAACAAAATAGAAATAGTTTTTATATAATTAAAAAAATATTATTAAATAATTTAGAGGAAAAGTAAAGAGGATAATTACATGAGAATATAATTGAATTAGTATAATATACTAAAATCACTTTTAATTTATCAAATTCATTATTCATATATTGGAGAAGAAGATTAACTCTTTACGTATTAGAAGGGGAACTTCAAAAAAATATGGATTTACCAAATTTCACCATAGATTGGAAAGCATATACAATGCCTATTTTTTTTTCATATTGAATAGGAATGTTGATACAATTTAATGAATGAAACTTAATGAAGATTTAATCAATTTAGGGTTAAAAGGTATGAAACTTAAAAGGAATTATGAGGATGCAAAATAACTTTTAGAAAGATAAAATATAAAATCTAATAAACTAAATTCATGAAATAATATCACAATTAAGTTTTGAGTGTCATATGGATGATTTAGAGACATTATACATGACTAATTTATAGTTGTTTTTTATTAGGTAAATGTTTTTGGTTAGAGCTTTGAACTAGAAGAGGGTTTTAAAAGGATCCCAAAACTTTATACAACAAGAAAGAGCTTAAAACAACATGAGTCCATAACCTACAATGAAATAGGCCTTAAAACCAAAAGATCTCTTGTTGATGGCCAAATTGACACATACAACATAGGAAGGGTGTAATTTACCTTATCTCTCTTGAAAAACATAGTTGATCATGAAATCAATCACCTTCCAAGGTCTTGGGAGTTGGGTCACAACTATGTTGTCTTGCAGAGCAGTCAATATGGTTGTAATATTCAAGGGTCTTGCTGGTATTTCATCCAAATTGGGCAAGTTTATGATCTGTTATAACTAAAAAGAGTTTAAATAAATCTCAAAAAGATAAGACTTGACATGCAAGAAAAGAATAAATATATTTATTCCAATTAACATGATTCATTGAATTTATCAAAGAGACATTTAAAAAAAATGAAAAATAAACTTGCATTACACAAGGCTATATTTATTTTTAGTGCTAAATTTTCAAAAGGCATACTTCATTTTATCCATTTCAACTAAGACCCAAGGTATAAATTATTTTAACTCTTTAACTAGAAAAATACCATTCACATGCGAGAGCAAAATCCAAAGATAATAGAAACCAACTGATTTTTATTATAATTCAAGATCCACAACTCCTACAAATCCATCAAGCCTCCACTAGTGTACAAATTCAAACCTCTTTAGACTAAACTCTTCCAAAAACCTAATTATGAAAAAATAGTAAAAACATTTTTTTTTTTGGAAAAACTTATATTATTGAACCTTTAGTCTAAATATCCAACCTTCAGACCCTAAGAATGAGAGACAATTTAAAATTTATAGACAAAAATAAAAAAAATTATCCCCTTCAAAAAGAACATGCAATGCATGTAGTGTGCCAAGCATGCAGATCCATAATTTTTGATAGTTCCAATAAGGAACTTCAGTTAACTGGAAAAAGCTAATTTTTCAAAAAAAATTCTATTGTGAACCATCTATTAGCTTCAGTCTAAAAACCATGCCCCACATTCTAGGAGATAAGGCATTAAAATGACATATTCCCTATTTGAAAAGTCAAAAAGAATATTCCTTTTAAAAAAATGTTTTAATTTATGCCTTTTTTTTGTTGTTGCTTATATTCTTCAAAATTAGCCAACACTTGAGTGACTATTTATGTGTCTAGGCCACTGACCCATGCCAATATAAACTTTGACTTTTCAAAACTGTTGGAAGTTTCAGCTATACATCTCTCCAATCTCTGAATAGCATCTTTCACCCATCTAACATCAGCCTTAGTATTTATCAATTTATACAAAATTGGCTCCTCATCCTCCTACACAAAGTTTATTTCCTTTTCTAATTTTGTATTCCAAGTGTCCCTGACGGCTTGGAGGGTATCCAACCTATGTGTTCTTGGAAATATGAGATTCGAACTGGTGATGTTGATGACGGAGCTTTCAAAACAAGAAGAATTTTCATATAACTCCTTATGCGATTCTAGCAAGCTTAATCGATGTTCTAATATAAGTTCCATTTTAAAGGATATAATATTGATACTCTTAAGTTAACAAAATTATTATGATCCTCATATCCTAAAATAGCAGCTTCTTTTAGTTCTTCTGCTCCTATTTTGTTTAACTCCCAAAGGTGCTATAAATCAATCTAGTACTTTTCATCTTCATCCACTAAATTATCTATATATTTATGCAATTGTTCATCTAAGGCATAAGCCTTTTCATACTGTTTATAGTTGGATACTAAGAGTTCATCCATTTCTCTCTTAAGTTTTTTTATTCACTTAAAAAAAAATTTGAAACTTCCTTTTCATCTCATTCAATCCATCTACTTATTTTCTATCATGAAAACTAGAGGCTCTGATGAAGTGGGTTGCTCTGTGATTGGAGAGAATAAACCTTTAATACTTGAGTTTTCATTTGCTCAATTTGAGCTTTAAGCTCATCCCTAGTTTTCTTATCTTTATTCATTCAAACCTTTACAAAATCCACCACCAAGTCCAAGGATGGCATTTGGTCTCTTCTAGTTTGTTTCCCCATGTTTCAATAGTAGATAATTGGTAATTTGATGCTTGGAGATCTCTCTCATCTTTATCTACTATTGGGGTAGCCATTTATGTTATCATTTCCCCCGTTTTATCGAACCTTATCATGTGGAGGGTTCTTGGTTTCCTTTTAGGTTTACTCTTCTCTACCTCTACAACCATATCCCACTAGCTAAGTGGTTGGACAATTACTTGCTGCCTCTTTTCTAGATTCAATTTTAGCCATGCGAGAGCTCTAGAGGGAATGGACACTTGTTTTTCTTTGATCATATTCTCCTTAAGCTACTCTTTTACATCTTCTTTTGTGCCTGCCATTTGTGATGAAGAGGCTTGTTATTTTTTTGCTTGAATCTCCATGCTATCAATGAGTTCCTACTGCTCTTCCACCATCAACACACGATCTTCTTCCTCTTTATCATCTCCAAGTTTACTTTTCTTCTCTTAGTGTCCACATGCTTCCAAACCCTAATCTTCATGTACCCTACAAATAAATCCTCAACTACCCTTTGTTCTTCTCCATGGATACCTTTGGGTGAATCAAGTGTTACATCCACCTAATCACTCTTATTCTCCTCTTTTTTGCTTTGTGGATTTCCTGAATTTGGAGGTGTGGGAGATGGGAAATCTGATCTTTCTACCACGTCTATTACTAGTGGCTCCTCTGGAGTCTTCTTGCTTGGTTTTATAGGGATATCCTATGTAGGAGGAACCTGGGCAATGGGCACCACTCCAATTCCTGATAGCACTCATGCTTCTACAACCTTAAAGGTAACCTCTATTGGTTTGAAGGATTTTTCCACCTTCTCCATTATTTTCCTAGTTCCTATAGTCTCTTGAGTGGATACCTTCTCCTTCTTCTTTTGTCTCTTATACCCTATTATTATTGATAAAGAGGAACTTTTTGGACAATAGATTGCTTCTTTCTCTTGGGATGTCCCTCTTTACCCTTGAAGTTATTTATTCTCAGGTCTTCCCAAGTGTTACTTTTGTCTAGACTCTTCTCAAATATTACATCAATAAAGGGTTC